>OZ026809.1:16099208-16239790 GCA_964023185.1 Macaria liturata | reverse complement strand
AAGCTATGCATCATTCTCTTTAGTTGTTAGTTTTAAGCGGACTGTGAACTGCTATGGATCCGTTGCGAGCTCCTCGTGCGCGCCGTTTCGTTTCCACGAGTCTAGAATAGTGTACAGTCATCATTGGGTATTGAATATCTCGCTGTGTACTGTAAGCCCTGGGCCGACGTCTCGTCGCGCGGGCCTGTCATCGCTGTTAGTTAAGCCACGCTGTATGCTGTACGTTGCCATTCCTTACATTCCTAGTTGTCCCGTATGTTAGTCGGATCTCGTGCTCTACCTCAAGTCAAGTTGCTAAGTCAGGCGGGCGGTGCCGCCGCTGGTACCAAATATCGACGGACGCGACGCTCGTAGTGCCAATCGTTCGAACAAGGTAATATTGTTAAGGTTATAGATGATCTATTGAGTTAGCGCTAGGTACTCGTTGTGTAATTGTTTTTCTATTGCTCAGTATTTTATATGTCGACATTATTCGACTCGGAATTGTATTATACGTTAAAATTAACAGTTAAGGACACTGTGATCAAAATTATAAATTATTGAGAGATTATTACTATTGTAAGTACATTCCTAATTAATAGAGTGTATTATCTTAATGTTAAAGCTAAGAGATTGTCCAATGATGTTTAGGATCGGGCGCGGGGGCAGGGAGTGGTAGGCCCCCGCGTCACTTTATTGATGTAATTAATATTTCCTATGCCCGAGTTCAACAATTGTATCTCCTCTCGTTCGAAGATAGAATTATTAAGCTCCTCCGGAATTAAAATTATTCGAAGAGATGATATTTTGTACAAAATTAAAAATTGGAATATAAGTAAAAACGATTCTCTTATCACGGTTTGTGATCTCGGAAAATGTTGAACAATTAAACTTCATTAAAAATCTTATATGTGATGTTTCATTTAAATATGTAGTAGGTACCTACCGGCCATCAATCTACATATATCTGCATATTTATACTTTTCAAACTTACCTGTTAGGCTTTCAATTCCTCCAAAAACAACATAATGTACGGCATTTGTCACCGATAGACAGTAGACCAATCGAGTAGACGAATCTTGTGTCCGATTTTGTTTATCTAAAACCTAACACATCAACTGTCCAGAATAAAATCTAGAAAGTGCTTCGTTTTTTTTTAAATAGAATGAGTTTGCACTTGGCCATAGTTTGCCTGATAGTAAGCAAAGACTATGGCCTAAGAGGGAGCGTGCTTAGCTTATAAGAACCGATGATAAAATATAGAATATATAATAGCGGCAATATTGCAGAAGCAACTTCAAAAATTGTAGTGTTTAAATGACTCACATGCAACATGGGTTTGGTGAGTGGCTCGTACACGAAGAAGTCCGCCACGAGCTGGGAGACCCCCTGCCAGTGGTTGGTGTCTGCGAAACACAGCTTCGTGGGCCGGACCGTTGTGCACACCATTTTCTAAAATATTCATTTAAATTATGTAGCTATTCTTTAATCTAAATCCATATGTATATAAAACTCAAAGATGACTGACTGACTGATATAGTGATCTATCAACGCACAGCTCAAACCACTGATGATGATGTTATCCGCTAAGAAAAGATTTTTGGAAATGCCACTTTTAAAGGGGTGAAATAGGGGATGCAAGTTTTACTTCTTAATGCGAGCGAAGCCGCGACCAACCACTAGTTGTTAATATAATTTATTTACAATAATATACATAAAAACAAGGGAAGAAAAACTAAACACACTGCTTCTAACTACAACAAAAAAGGGGGCACTTAGAAAATCTTTCGAAAAGCCTAAAGATAGTCTAAGTGCTCCAGCCCACAGCCAGAGGGCAGCGTGCCCAGCATACTGGCCGCATTACCACGCTGGATAGCAATGCTGATTAACTAAACATAACTAGATAAGTCTTTTCATAAATTGAACTAAAAATTGGTGGATGTCACTTTCAAGACACTACCATACAAGAAATAAAAAAAAATGCTATGCCGCGTTATGTAGAGAAACGAACAAATCAGTCTAGACACACGTTCGCTATTATGCAATGGCTGTTATACAATTGGCAGCTTATGTAATAAAAACTCACATTAAGTAATAAGATATTATTGATGTGACGATTTCTATGCTTTACAATAATGTAGGATTTATTTTCAAATCAAATCAAAAGTTTTTTATTGAACTTACTTAAATCTACCTTTATACAAAATTTGTAGCTTAAGACTAAGATAATCAAACTTACAACTAAAATAATTCAGGTGCTACAATTTAATTTTGAACTGGTGCCTCTGAACTAAGCTAGGCTTGTATCTCAGAGGCACTACTTCCCCATGTGTATTGACACTACAACCTACTACAAGTGCTAAGCTTATTTTAAACTTTCATGTAATAATCTTAAAGATTCGTAGACCTACGAAAGATTTCAATTTCACCAAGAAAGTACTGGTGGTGCCATCTAGCGTAAAGCTGAAACAAAACTATGTGGAGCACCTTACCTGCAAACCACATTCATTGGGGCATTGCAACAGCAAGGGTTTCCGGAATTTATGGTAGAAAAGGAATTGGCGACGGAAATTCTCAGTATAGGCCAGCAGCAAGCGCTCTTTGGCGGAATTTGTGTAGTAACTTTTCGGAAAACATGTCCGCTTCTCAAACACCGGGTCGAATATCTTCGGCCAATTAAGATTAACAATTCCCAGCTCGTAGATAACATTGTTAAGACAAGGCACCGTTAGCCCTTCCGTAACAGCCTTTACGCCGAATATTTTAGGCGGGATTTCTTCATACTCTCCTATCTCTTCAGGTTTGTCCAACACTTCCACGGGTTCATTCTGCTCTTCCACGGTGCCCAGAGGTTCCTTCGAATCGAACTCTCCAGACTTCTTCTCTGTGAGGGATTCTCCAGATTTTGTAACACTGGATTTCCTGTCCACGGGAAGGTTCTCCGTAGATTTTAGGATACTCATGGTTTCAATTTATATTATTTTTAATTTTAATTTTAAAAGTTGCAAATTGGGTCATGTTTATTGTTTTGACAACGTAAATAACTCAAATAGGTATATTGTCACAAAAAGTCTCATTGCAGTCACAGTTTAATCTCCAAAAAATCTGTAATAGGGGTAATTTAGTAAATCGGATTTAGCCACGATCGTGATTTAGCTTTAAGTTCTACTCCATGGGTGCAGAATTTGAAATACACTAGCTCTATGCTATGTTTCAGCCAATAATGCATAACTAAGACTAATTGTTATGGAATAGTCAAAAAGATATCCATTTTCAGGGTTTCAGTTGTTTCTAGGCAACCAAATTTGGTAAGTATCTCTCTAAACCTCTAAACATTCCTATATAATATACACTAGCACGTTTTTCGCACACTGACAGACTTGTTTGAAAAGAATGATAACTAGTGGATATCCGCGGGTGTACCTACACGTGTTGATAATGATAACATTTTACTATAGCCCATAACTTCACGGATAATTCATACTTCACAGTGCTAGCCTGCGGTCTTCTCGCCATTGTCTTCACGCTCACGTTAGATTAACTATTAATTTATTAGCTAAATATTAGACCTTTATAAAAAAAATATATAAATATTAGATTATGTGTTAGTATATTATAAATACTATCATATAGTTGAGTCGCTAGTATCGCATACATACCTACTCTACCTTTATAACATTTTTTCAATACAATTTTGAATTTTACGCGGGCAAAGAATATTTATTTTCGGACCAGTTATTTTCACGCAGTCGCGAATGAACATGTTCATAACAACGTTCATTTTGTTCATTCTAAACAGACAACAAATATACGGTTTAGTTCATTCTATCAAGAAATCAATGAAAAATTTGAAAATATTTGTCATCTGTACTACTATTTCCGTAGATGTCGAAAAACTCGAATACTTGCTTCAATACTTGTCTTTAATTTGATTGAACGCTAATATTTTCTGTATTCTGGCAATATCCCTTTTCTTTGAAAAAATATAAAATTTTCTGTGTGTGAGTAGAAATTCTGTCAATGTGTTTAGGTTTTTATCAATGTAGTAAACTGCGTGAAGCCATGGAATAAGTAATAGTTTGTTTGTTTTGGCTATTCTCACGCAGTACCAATCTGGCGAGAGCTATCGTACCTGCTTACTTATTTAAAAACAGGTGTCTAGATCTACTGGGTGCTTGTTTGCTTGTAGGAGTGTTTAAAATTTTCTTAATTTTTGTGTACGGATAGGATATCGTGTACATGCACGATTTCGTTTTGGATTTATTTTGGTTTGGTTACGCCATCTTTATTCTCAACTCGAATGCGTAGGTTAGGTATCATTTTCTAACTAGTCTGCGTTACAAAATCAATTTGGAACCTGATGCAGCGATATAATGAATGAAAATACCAATTTATCCATGGTAATGCTTATCACCAGGGAGCTTAAGTAGGTATCACGCGTTGTTAGGTTTCGTGTGGTTCAGTACATAACTGCTGTAGGTATTGAGTTGTACCTATATCATCTCATCAGAAATTACTTTCCTGTTAAAATAAAGAAATAGATTACCTCTTCAAATAACCTCAAAGAAGGCAAGGATGGTGGCTAAACGATAAAAGTATATATAGCACTGGTAAGTACCTACTTACTTAGGTACAATTATTATATGCTATGTTCAAGCAGAATCTACTAGAATCTGCTAATAATGATGACCACTTCTAACTCTTTCTTTTAGTCAGTTCTTGCCATTCTGTATGTAGCCAACAATGTCATCAAGAATGAGATCATTTACAATGTTTTATTTTCTTTTGCTAAAATTTAGGTTTGTTCTACATAAATAACTTTGAGTCTAATAGATAGCTTCTACCTTCATGTAGATGTAGGTACATAGTTAGTCCACCAAAGCAGAGCAGAAAAACTAGGAAAAATAAACCAACTAGCATTGATGACAGGCAGAATTTTATTTGATAAACTCCTTAGGTAAGTACCTATCTTGTTTACTTCAAATGAAACATTACTTATTTAGTACAGAATAATGTCACTCTAAGGAAACTTGAAAATCCATGGAAGCCTGCTTCTAGTGTAACTGTGTCTCACTATCTATACCTACTGATGTTCCTGCATGACTTTGAACATTCTCCAGCTCACCTCAACTTTCAAGAGAGTTTTTTTCTGAGAATTTTGAGAACAATAGTGGACTGATTATCTAATTTATTAATTTTTATTCAAGTAAGTATGTATAAACTTATTATTTATCTAATAAAGTGTTCTCATAAGCTAATATCTTAATCTTGATTGTTTTTTTTAACCTAATTATAATTTTCTAATAATCTTTTAAAGTAAATAAGTAACTATTTATATACCTACAGTTGTGGACTGTGCCCAGGGGTAGGTTTAAAACACAGAATGAATCTCCATAACTAGACTTTTTTTCATAATCTGTAACTTTACAATTAAATAGGTAGGTAAGTAGATAACCAACAATTAGATTGCAATTAAATTGATATGGTAAATAAATGGAATGGATGATGTGATCTTGGCTTCTTCGAGAACTTTCCCTTTGCCTGGTCACATCACCTGGAAATAAATGCATAGTTAGATGCTGTATCAATTATGGTTGAATTTGGTAAACCAAGGGATGTCTTTTATGTTATTTTTTATCGCAACATTTGAAGGTAACTATAGTACCTACTTACCTAAGCTTATATAATAGACATTTCCAAAGATGTTATTCAAATAACTGTAAATTAGACATACCTACTTAATTGTATGCCCAAGTAGGACTCTTTAACATTACTTAAAGGTTAGACTTAAGTATTAACTCCTAATGTACCTACCAACTTATATTTTTTTATTTGCTAGGTAAGTACATATTGTACTTAGGTACCTATCTATTAAGCCTAGTAATAGGTAATTAACTCTGAGCTTAAGCTATTAACTTATCATAGGGCTTTGTGATTTCTTAGTAGGTTGGTAGTGCCTACCTATACCTGTGAGGTCAAATCTCTGATTAAAAGTTCACATAATACCTTCTTTCTCGTTAAAAAGAAACAAGAAATAAATATATAAGTAAATAAATATTCCGGGACATTGCACACAGCGCCATCTAGCCCAACACTAAGCAAACGCTTGTGTCGTGGGTACTAGATAACGGATATATTACTTATATACTTTTCTTTTGTAAATACATACTTATTATACATACAAACAACCATACTCAACACAAGTAATTATATATATTTTTTTAAAGTAAATAAATACTTGTGTCATGCGGGAATCGAACCCGCGACCTCTAGATTAGAAGGCAGAGCCACTACCAACTAAGCTAACAGGCCAGTCCAGAAATTGGAGATATCAAAGATTAAATTGGACAATCTTTCAAAAAAAAAACCAGGGCAAGAAAAATAAGCTGATAAAATGTTAGCTCTATCTTCAGTAAAATATCAGTTTACTGTCTGCAAAGATACGTTTATTACAGTTGATATTGAATTTACTATCCGAGAATGTGCAAAGAAAGAGTCACATCTTGGTGGCCAAGGATTTCAGCATTGCAACTGTACTGGGGAATGCGTTTCTAATAGATGCAAATGTAAAAAGTCAAACCTCTTGTGTAACTCAAAATGTCATAAAAGCCTTACTTGTAAGAATAAATAATAATAATTTTATTGTATTTTCATGCCAGTTGTTTTTAAATATATTAATATTGTAGTTGTTAAGGAGTGATACCAAATAAGTACATCTCGTATTGATTTGTAAACCATTTTAATTTTACTAAGCAATGTTAAATTACTCGTATTGATCTCTGTGTTTTATTAGTTTTGTCTTATGGCTATTGAACAAGGAATTTATTTTTTAACATACAATTTAAATCCAATAATCAATGTTAATTTTTATAAACAATGTTTAATCAACGTGAATATATATTTTGAAAATTAATAAAATATAATACATACTTATTACAATAACTATTTAAAATGAGACTAAATTGTTAGGTACTACATATTTATGCTTCATATTTATATTTAAATAAAAAAATATAATTTTCACCTTTAACTTACTTTTTTATTACATTATCCAAGTATTCCAAGATATTTTATAAAATAGCTGGTTAATGTGATTAATTTTGTCTCAATTATCACTTTGTCTAAATTGATATGATATTATGTATAATAGCTGGATAGTATATATAATATCTGGATTTATTACTTTCGCTGTAACATATACATAAATACTAAGGGGCTGACCGCCTAACGAATAGGTAAGTCTAGGAAATCCCTTTTGTTTGTGACCACGTGACAGTTATATGGTAGGTACTGCTTAGGGGGATAACTAGACCTTGAATTCACCATTACTATTCGTTAGGCGGTCCCGTTAGTAATTACTGGACCGGCGCGCCGATTCAGGAATGACAACGGAGAGACTTAGAGGTACATACCATTTATAGTATGTGTACAATTTTGACAATATTACATAAAAACACAAACAAATAGAATTGATAAAGTGTTGGTTATCGAAATGGCAATTATCTAGAAAATATTTTCACGAGCTTTGTGCCTTCCTCCTTTATCCGGGCTTAGGACCGGCATCATTAATGCTAAGATTCACGAAAAGTTTTTTTAAATTAATATTGTATATAATTAATACTAGATGATTTTTATAGATAGCTAAATAATTTTAGCATCGAAGCTATAAAATAAATCATGACATTGAGTACAAAGCTGTCAAGTATACGAATGTCACCGTAATGTCACGATATCAATTGCTTTCAGTGTTCCCCGTTAAAATAAATAAACGTGACTTAGCTAATTCTAATGAGATGCGTTAATAAAAACAAATGTTTGTTATACCCAAAGAGTAGGTAATACCTACGTAGGATGAATCAAGAAACACGGAATTATTTACTGCTAGGTACACCTAGTGAGCTTTTTTGTAATATTTTTTTTATTAAATTGGACATCTTAAAAATATTTGCAATGGCGGTATTTGCAAATTGACTAATTTTTTATGGCAGAATGCTACTGTGGCGTAGATATCTATAGGAGACTACCCAAATCAGTGGTCATGTTATTATTGTATAACAATTCTTGAAACACATGAAATGTTAAGCTTTCATTTAAAACTTTTCATGGCTTTTAATTTTGATGAAATGACAAAAAATGATATTTATTATTAGATGTTACACCAGAAAAATATTTATTTATTAATAGTGTAAGAGTACCCTTACTTTACCCTTACTTTACCCGCCACTCATCTCAGATATAGAAACAACATAAAATTACTGGACTGTCCAACAAAATCTTGGCCAATACCTGTAATCTTGAACTGAAAAAATAAATAGTTTGATCTCCTATAGTCTCATCCAATGTATATCGCAACTCATTCGCCGACTACTACTACTACCAGATATCTATTCTCTGATTTTTGCCCGAAAAATGCTCTGCGGCATTATTTCATTACATCGTTACAAGAAAATATTAATTATTTTAGCAAAATCGTTATAAGAAAATAAAGGACTAGGTACGTGACCTTGTAAGTACGTGGTGTGCGAAGCCCGTGGTTGATCCCGCCCCGTTGCTCGTCGGTGTGTCGTGGTGTCTCTGCCCTCTCACGACGTAGCGGCAGGCTCCTCTCATGACGTAGCAGCTTGCTCCTCTCACGACGTAGCAGCAGGCACCCTCTCTACTTCGACTGCACGAAGGTGTCTCCAACCAGCTTTCCTTTTCTTCGATCACGTTCTGGAACTCGCAGATAATTTCAAATATTAGAAATGTTAATAAATAAACTATGAACTATTTTATGTTTTACTAGTTTTTGCCCGTGGCTTAGCAGCAAAATTACGCACATAAACCTTCTTAGATCACTATCCATTACGAAAACCTGCATCAAACCGTTGTGTAGTTTTAAAGATCTAAGCATATGTACATTTTTGACGACCTCACTGAGGTCCATGTAGTACCAATTAATAAAAATTATTGTCAATAGATCGACTTCATTGAATCTGCAGAAAGATTTGAATTATAAAGTTGTTTAGGAAGGAAGGCACATCTTGATCGGGTTCAAAACTGTGTTTATGTTAAACAAGTTTATAAAATGAAATAAAAAAAGTACTGATTATATGTATGTGTTTTATTAATCTACATACTAGCTGCGCACCGCGGTGTTACCCACATTAATACAGGGTCAAAGTTAACCTATGTGTCAGGGCCTAACCTAATTCCATACCAAATTACTTCCAAGTCGGTTAAGGCATTTGAACGTGAAAAATAAACGAACATAAACACATTCAAGCTTTTATAAGATTAATGGTTTTATGTTATTATTACTTAATTAATATGCCTCTATTAATTAAGTATATATTACTTAATTAATATGCCTCTTTAATTTTACGTGAGAACTCTCGGAATAAAACAAAAAAATAATAAGAATTTGTTTAAGTGTCGAGTTCTGTAACAGTGCTTTTACTGTTACTGTTTTATGATTATCTTTGAATCGATTATAATTATTATTTTCTGTTTGGTAGAGCCAATCAATCCAAAAGATCTTTTGCCGTAACACGTGGCTCAAAAAAGCGAGCAACGCCTGATTAAAAAATACTAAAAAGCGAGGAATAATTATTAAAAAAACATAACGAATGAAGTATTTTTTTATAAAGAAATTATAAATGTTTTAGAATCTACATAAATAAAATTATCAACACTTTGTTTGTGGACTTCCTGTTAATAGTTTTAAAGAATCATAGCGTTGCAAGTCAATAAATTGAGCGTCTGATTTGAGCATGCGCCATCTAACCTCCACTTGTAGCTTACATTATATCAAGTTTTAAAGAAACTTTCTAACACACTCGATAGTTTACTATTCTATTTATTGCCATAATAGTTCTGTTTCACGTTCGTATTGTATTAAATCAGATTGGATTTGAATTTACCTACAAGATTATTTCCGGTCTTGTACCGTAACCGGAAATCTTCTCCTAAATTCAAATCAAATTCAATTATGGTTTTTGGTGTTTAATATGATACCTACAAACATTAAAGATAAGAGAAACAAATTTAATTAAGCTTTTATATATTATTAACATATTTGTTATGTTTTAAATAACTTTACTAAGGTTATCTGACTAAATTCTGTAGTGGCGCAAAGTGAGCGGCAAGTGGGCGGAGCGTATTCTGGCTCAGTGATTGGTCCGCCCCCACATTTTCTGCGACTGGATGTTGGTGGAAGCGATGGCTTCCTGCTTCACGGCGCGCGATACTCAGCTCAGTCGTTCGAGAGTCGCCTACGCGAATACATTTCGGCAGGTGTCTCTGCCCAATTTTCCTTCGACAGTTTGGAACTTCTGAAAGTTTTCGCGGCATCGATGCCGCTACTACATCCTGTGAGTATTTAATTATTATTTTTTTAAATTTGGAATGTCTAAATGTCTAGAATACCAATATTGCTTGGTAAGATATATAAATTCTTGAATTTTAACGGTTTTCACAACTTTTTAGTTAAAAGTTGATTGCAAATTTGATAACGTTTTTTTAATATTCATAGGATAATAGTCGCGGGGGCGGAGGCCCCAGCGACGTGCCTCAGCGGCCCTACCGGTCCATCGCAGAGATACTGGACTCCATGCGCCCGGAGTCTGTTGGAGCGCCTGTTGTCGCCAGAAATGTGAGTACCTACAATTTTACACGATTTTAGTTTTATTCAATTTGGTCGTTAGTTCGTTTCGATTTCAAGCCATTTTATTTCCTAATAATTTATTACGTAGTTTCCGCGAGCGTTAAGTGAGTGTGAAAAATGTAGGTGCAGATTCCATATCTGAAATCGAAATTCCGAAATGTCTAAAAATAAAGATGGCCGCCGTACATGTGAAATTTTCGAGGGTGTGGGGAGTAGATCTCCACGTTGCTGGGGTGCAGGGTTGACGTTTTCGGTGCTAATGTATACGTATGGGTCTAGAATGTATAGAATAAATGAAAAGTTGGTGATAGGTGGAACTGACATTGGAGTACCGAAGTGATCTCGGAAACTATAAGAGTTAGGGAGATGATGCTTAAACTAATATTGGAAAGAACTAGATGCATGCTATCAATCATACAAAAAAATTTTGGCTTTCATACAAAAATTTTTTTTTTCATACAAATCCCATACATTTTCCTAGGGATGAACAAAACGAGGCGTCAAAGTGAGGGGGATGCGAGGCCGAAGGCAGAGTATCACCATCACTTTGGCCATCAGACCTTGGAGTACCAGAAGGGATCTCGAAAACTATAAGAGATAGCGGGTTGGTGCTCGAACTTAATATGATGAGAACTGGTGGCATGTGTCGGATTATACAAAATCATCATCATCCTCAGCCAACTTTCGACTACTTTAAATCTGTACATGTATTTTATCCGTTTGATAGTCACAGATTTTTTACAACTTCGAGACATTTTGACTACATTTTTAATCATCATCATCTACAGCCCTAAACAAATTGGATTCGAGTTTTTTCAATATATTATATCCTACCGAGTTTGATGATTAGTTTGCGTTTTCAAACCCATATGGAGATTTAGTCTACATTTTTCATCATCATCATCTACAGCCAACTTTCGACTACATTAAATCTGTACATGTATTTTATCCGTTTGATAGTCACAGATTTTTTACAACTTCGAGACATTTTGATAAAATGTTTCATCATCATCATCTACAGCCCTAAACAAATTGGACACGAGTTTTTGTTTTTAATATCTAACCTACCGAGTTTGATGATTAGTTTGCGTTTTCAAACCCATATGGAGATTTAGTCTACATTTTTCATCATCATCATCTACAGCCAACTTTCGACTACATTAAATCTGTACATGTATTTTATCCGTTTGATAGTCACAGATTTTTTACAACTTCGAGAAATTTTGACAAAATATTTCATCATCATCATCTACAGCCCTAAACATATTAGACATGAGTTTTTTTTTTCATATATATCCGACCGAGTTTGACGATCAAGTTGCATACGATTACCGAGATCATTCAAAGTTACAGATTATCTGACATCATCATCATCCTCAGCCCACTTTTTACCTCATTTTATCTCTTTACCCTTTTTCTAGCGCCATTTTTTTTAATGCAATACTAATACATATGCTGAAGGCTAAGTATCACCATCACTTTGACCATCAGACCTTAGAGTACCCCAGGGGAACACGAAAACTATTAGAGATAGAGGGTTGGTGCTTGAACTAAATATGATGAGAACTGGTTGTATGTTTTGAATCATACCAAATCATCATCATCCTCAGCCAACTTTTGACTACCTTAAATCTGTATGTGTATTTTATCCGTTTGATAGTCACAGATTTTTTTACAACTTCGAGACATTTTGACAAAGTGTTTCATCATCATCATCTACAGCCCTAAACAAATTGGACCCGAGTTTTTGTTTTTAATATGTAACCTACCGAGATTGATGATAATTTTGCGTTTTCAAACCCATATGGAGATTTAGTCTACATTTTTCATCATCATCATCTACAGCCAACTTTCGACTACATTAAATCTGTACATGTATTTTATCCGTTTGATAGTCACAGATTTTTTACAACTTCGAGAAATTTAGACAAAATATTTCATCATCATCATCTACAGCCCTGAACATATTAGAAATGAGTTTTTTTTTTTCATATAAGTATATCCGACCGAGTTTGACGATCAAGTTGCATACGATTACCGAGATCATTCAAAGTTACAGATTATCTGACATCAACATCATCCTCAGCCCACTTTTTACCTCATTTTATCTCTTTACCCTTTTTCTAGCGCCATTTTGTTTAATGCAATACTAATACATATGCTGAAGGCTAAGTATCACCATCACTTTGACCATCAGACCTTGGAGTACCCCAGGGGAACACGAAAACTATTAGAGATAGAGGGTTGGTGCTTGAACTAAATATGATGAGAACTGGTTGTATGTTTTGAATCATACCAAATCATCATCATCCTCAGCCAACTTTTGACTACTTCAAATCTGTATATGTATTTTATCCGTTTGATAGTCACAGATTTTTTACAACTTCGAGACATTTTGACAAAATGTTTCATCATCATCATCTACAGCCCTAAACAAATTGGACACGAGTTTTTGTTTTTAATATCTAACCTACCGAGTTTGATGATTAGTTTGCGTTTTCAAACCCATATGGAGATTTAGTCTACATTTTTCATCATCATCATCTACAGCCAACTTTCGACTACATTAAATCTGTACATGTATTTTATCCGTTTGATAGTCACAGATTTTTACAACTTCGAGAAATTTTGACAAAATATTTCATCATCATCATCTACAGCCCTAAACATATTAGACATGAGTTTTTTTTTTCATATATATCCGACCGAGTTTGACGATCAAGTTGCATACGATTACCGAGATCATTCAAAGTTACAGATTATCTGACATCATCATCATCCTCAGCCCACTTTTTACCTCATTTTATCTCTTTACCCTTTTTCTAGCGCCATTTTGTTTAATGCAATACTAATACATATGCTGAAGGCTAAGTATCACCATCACTTTGACCATCAGACCTTGGAGTACCCCAGGGGAACACGAAAACTATTAGAGATAGAGGGTTGGTGCTTGAACTAAATATGATGAGAACTGGTTGTATGTTTTGAATCATACCAAATCATCATCATCCTCAGCCATTTTTCTACTACTTTAAATCTGTATATGTATTTTATCCGTTTGATAGTCACAGATTTTTTACAACTTCGAGACATTTTGACAAAATGTTTCATCATCATCATCTACAGCCCTAAACAAATTGGACCCGAGTTTTTGTTTTTAATATCTAACCTACCGAGATTGATGATTAGTTTGCGTTTTCAAACCCATATGGAGATTTAGTCTACATTTTTCATCATCATCATCTACAGCCAACTTTCGACTACATTAAATCTGTACATGTATTTTATCCGTTTGATAGTCACAGATTTTTTACAACTTCGAGAAATTTAGACAAAATATTTCATCATCATCATCTACAGCCCTGAACATATTAGAAATGAGTTTTTTTTTTCATATAAGTATATCCGACCGAGTTTGACGATCAAGTTGCATACGATTACCGAGATCATTCAAAGTTACAGATTATCTGACATCATCATCATCCTCAGCCCACTTTTTACCTCATTTTATCTCTTTACCCTTTTTCTAGCGCCATTTTGTTTAATGCAATACTAATACATATGCTGAAGGCTAAGTATCACCATCACTTTGACCATCAGACCTTGGAGTACCCCAGGGGAACACGAAAACTATTAGAGATAGAGGGTTGGTGCTTGAACTAAATATGATGAGAACTGGTTGTATGTTTTGAATCATACCAAATCATCATCATCCTCAGCCAACTTTTGACTACTTCAAATCTGTATATGTATTTTATCCGTTTGATAGTCACAGATTTTTTACAACTTCGAGACATTTTGACAAAATGTTTCATCATCATCATCTACAGCCCTAAACAAATTGGACACGAGTTTTTGTTTTTAATATCTAACCTACCGAGTTTGATGATTAGTTTGCGTTTTCAAACCCATATGGAGATTTAGTCTACATTTTTCATCATCATCATCTACAGCCAACTTTCGACTACATTAAATCTGTACATGTATTTTATCCGTTTGATAGTCACAGATTTTTTACAACTTCGAGAAATTTTGACAAAATATTTCATCATCATCATCTACAGCCCTAAACATATTAGACATGAGTTTTTTTTTTCATATATATCCGACCGAGTTTGACGATCAAGTTGCATACGATTACCGAGATCATTCAAAGTTACAGATTATCTGACATCATCATCATCCTCAGCCCACTTTTTACCTCATTTTATCTCTTTACCCTTTTTCTAGCGCCATTTTGTTTAATGCAATACTAATACATATGCTGAAGGCTAAGTATCACCATCACTTTGACCATCAGAACTTGGAGTACCCCAGGGGAACACGAAAACTATTAGAGATAGAGGGTTGGTGCTTGAACTAAATATGATGAGAACTGGTTGTATGTTTTGAATCATACCAAATCATCATCATCCTCAGCCATTTTTCTACTACTTTAAATCTGTATATGTATTTTATCCGTTTGATAGTCACAGATTTTTTACAACTTCTAGACATTTTGACAAAATGTTTCATCATCATCATCTACAGCCCTAAACAAATTGGACCCGAGTTTTTGTTTTTAATATCTAACCTACCGAGATTGATGATTAGTTTGCGTTTTCAAACCCATATGGAGATTTAGTCTACATTTTTCATCATCATCATCTACAGCCAACTTTCGACTACATTAAATCTGTACATGTATTTTATCCGTTTGATAGTCACAGATTTTTTACAACTTCGAGAAATTTAGACAAAATATTTCATCATCATCATCTACAGCCCTGAACATATTAGAAATGAGTTTTTTTTTTCATATAAGTATATCCGACCGAGTTTGACGATCAAGTTGCATACGATTACCGAGATCATTCAAAGTTACAGATTATCTGACATCAACATCATCCTCAGCCCACTTTTTACCTCATTTTATCTCTTTACCCTTTTTCTAGCGCCATTTTGTTTAATGCAATACTAATACATATGCTGAAGGCTAAGTATCACCATCACTTTGACCATCAGACCTTGGAGTACCCCAGGGGAACACGAAAACTATTAGAGATAGAGGGTTGGTGCTTGAACTAAATATGATGAGAACTGGTTGTATGTTTTGAATCATACCAAATCATCATCATCCTCAGCCAACTTTTGACTACTTCAAATCTGTATATGTATTTTATCCGTTTGATAGTCACAGATTTTTTACAACTTCGAGACATTTTGACAAAATGTTTCATCATCATCATCTACAGCCCTAAACAAATTGGACACGAGTTTTTGTTTTTAATATCTAACCTACCGAGTTTGATGATTAGTTTGCGTTTTCAAACCCATATGGAGATTTAGTCTACATTTTTCATCATCATCATCTACAGCCAACTTTCGACTACATTAAATCTGTACATGTATTTTATCCGTTTGATAGTCACAGATTTTTTACAACTTCGAGAAATTTTGACAAAATATTTCATCATCATCATCTACAGCCCTAAACATATTAGACATGAGTTTTTTTTTTCATATATATCCGACCGAGTTTGACGATCAAGTTGCATACGATTACCGAGATCATTCAAAGTTACAGATTATCTGACATCATCATCATCCTCAGCCCACTTTTTACCTCATTTTATCTCTTTACCCTTTTTCTAGCGCCATTTTGTTTAATGCAATACTAATACATATGCTGAAGGCTAAGTATCACCATCACTTTGACCATCAGACCTTGGAGTACCCCAGGGGAACACGAAAACTATTAGAGATAGAGGGTTGGTGCTTGAACTAAATATGATGAGAACTGGTTGTATGTTTTGAATCATACCAAATCATCATCATCCTCAGCCATTTTTCTACTACTTTAAATCTGTATATGTATTTTATCCGTTTGATAGTCACAGATTTTTTACAACTTCTAGACATTTTGACAAAATGTTTCATCATCATCATCTACAGCCCTAAACAAATTGGACCCGAGTTTTTGTTTTTAATATCTAACCTACCGAGATTGATGATTAGTTTGCGTTTTCAAACCCATATGGAGATTTAGTCTACATTTTTCATCATCATCATCTACAGCCAACTTTCGACTACATTAAATCTGTACATGTATTTTATCCGTTTGATAGTCACAGATTTTTTACAACTTCGAGAAATTTAGACAAAATATTTCATCATCATCATCTACAGCCCTGAACATATTAGAAATGAGTTTTTTTTTTTCATATAAGTATATCCGACCGAGTTTGACGATCAAGTTGCATACGATTACCGAGATCATTCAAAGTTACAGATTATCTGACATCATCATCATCCTCAGCCCACTTTTTACCTCATTTTATCTCTTTACCCTTTTTCTAGCGCCATTTTGTTTAATGCAATACTAATACATATGCTGAAGGCTAAGTATCACCATCACTTTGACCATCAGACCTTGGAGTACCCCAGGGGAACACGAAAACTATTAGAGATAGAGGGTTGGTGCTTGAACTAAATATGATGAGAACTGGTTGTATGTTTTGAATCATACCAAATCATCATCATCCTCAGCCATTTTTCTACTACTTTAAATCTGTATATGTATTTTATCCGTTTGATAGTCACAGATTTTTTACAACTTCGAGACATTTTGACAAAATGTTTCATCATCATCATCTACAGCCCTAAACAAATTGGACCCGAGTTTTTGTTTTTAATATCTAACCTACCGAGATTGATGATTAGTTTGCGTTTTCAAACCCATATGGAGATTTAGTCTACATTTTTCATCATCATCATCTACAGCCAACTTTCGACTACATTAAATCTGTACATGTATTTTATCCGTTTGATAGTCACAGATTTTTTACAACTTCGAGAAATTTAGACAAAATATTTCATCATCATCATCTACAGCCCTGAACATATTAGAAATGAGTTTTTTTTTTTCATATAAGTATATCCGACCGAGTTTGACGATCAAGTTGCATACGATTACCGAGATCATTCAAAGTTACAGATTATCTGACATCATCATCATCCTCAGCCCACTTTTTACCTCATTTTATCTCTTTACCCTTTTTCTAGCGCCATTTTGTTTAATGCAATACTAATACATATGCTGAAGGCTAAGTATCACCATCACTTTGACCATCAGACCTTGGAGTACCCCAGGGGAACACGAAAACTATTAGAGATAGAGGGTTGGTGCTTGAACTAAATATGATGAGAACTGGTTGTATGTTTTGAATCATACCAAATCATCATCATCCTCAGCCATTTTTCTACTACTTTAAATCTGTATATGTATTTTATCCGTTTGATAGTCACAGATTTTTTACAACTTCGAGACATTTTGACAAAATGTTTCATCATCATCATCTACAGCCCTAAACAAATTGGACCCGAGTTTTTGTTTTTAATATCTAACCTACCGAGATTGATGATTAGTTTGCGTTTTCAAACCCATATGGAGATTTAGTCTACATTTTTCATCATCATCATCTACAGCCAACTTTCGACTACATTAAATCTGTACATGTATTTTATCCGTTTGATAGTCACAGATTTTTTACAACTTCGAGAAATTTAGACAAAATATTTCATCATCATCATCTACAGCCCTGAACATATTAGAAATGAGTTTTTTTTTTCATATAAGTATATCCGACCGAGTTTGACGATCAAGTTGCATACGATTACCGAGATCATTCAAAGTTACAGATTATCTGACATCATCATCATCCTCAGCCCACTTTTTACCTCATTTTATCTCTTTACCCTTTTTCTAGCGCCATTTTTTTTAATGCAATACTAATACATATGCTGAAGGCTAAGTATCACCATCACTTTGACCATCAGACCTTGGAGTACCCCAGGGGAACACGAAAACTATTAGTGATAGAGGGTTGGTGCTTGAACTAAATATGATGAGAACTGGTTGTATGTTTTGAATCATACCAAATCATCATCATCCTCAGCCAACTTTTGACTACTTCAAATCTGTATATGTATTTTATCCGTTTGATAGTCACAGATTTTTTACAACTTCGAGACATTTTGACAAAATGTTTCATCATCATCATCATCTACAGCCCTAAACAAATTGGACACGAGTTTTTGTTTTTAATATCTAACCTACCGAGTTTGATGATTAGTTTGCGTTTTCAAACCCATATGGAGATTTAGTCTACATTTTTCATCATCATCATCTACAGCCAACTTTCGACTACATTAAATCTGTACATGTATTTTATCCGTTTGATAGTCACAGATTTTTCACAACTTCGAGACATTTTGACTACATTTTTAATCATCATCATCTACAGCCCTAAACAAATTGGATTCGAGTTTTTTCAATATATTATATCCTACCGAGTTTGATGATTAGTTTGCGTTTTGAAACCCATATGGAGATTTAATTGCATTCGACTGCCTTGGTCATTCAAAGGCACAGATTATCTAACATCATCATCATCATCCTTAGCCCACTTTTTACCGCATTTTATCTCTTTACCCTTTTTCTAGCGCCATTTTTTTTTAATGCATGCAATACTTATACTAATTCTATTTCTTATACAAAAAATATAAAGTCCACAAGTCCAACTAAACGCTGGGCCGCTTTGGCGGCCCCAAAAATACTAGTTATATATATATAGTTATATATATATAAATAGAAAGAAACTAAGTACCTACTACTGTTTTAAGATTTAACATTGTATAAATGTTTTGTAATCACTAGATGTTAAAAATATTATCTAATATCAACTAACAGTCAACAAAAAATATTGTCGTCGATTTTTACATATTCTTTTTACTTCGTACGAAACATAATTGACTATCCTTGTCGTCCTATCTTTTAACACGCTGAGTGTGTGCGAGAGGGTCGCCGTCGGCCGAGATACAATCTTCGGATTAGTTCGGAAGGTGGTATGACTTTTTGCATGCACGCATTGCCAATATTTACATTTCAAGTTTCAACCTAACCTTAAAACAAACTTTTGTTTTCGTAATTAAAATTAAATTACAGAAAATTGTAATCGATGTTACTACCGTAAACCTATGTATCGTGACCAAACAGTAAGTTGTGTGAATGCGGTTAATTTGTATTGCGATCCGGAGCCAACGCTGCACTTAAATCAAATTTTAAGCACTATGCTGTAGGTTTTATTGTCTGTTCATAATGTAGCGTACGACATCCGGTTTGATGGCAGTTAATGTGCAGCAAGATGTGCCAGCGCGGTAACGCCGCGCGCGTGCCAAGTGGCCGCCAGCTCGCCGCACTTGCATTAGGGCATATAGCCCTCACATCCCACAGCGCAGCCTTTCTATTGCTTATGAAATGTTCCTACTTCTGTAGATGCACCCGCACAGGTTTTTAATATCAGGAAAGATCTTAACACTTATGCCTACCCTCTTTTTTATTAATACTTCAATCTAAAAATATGTTAATTTAAAATATTAAATATCTGCTCTGTGATTATTTACAATGATTAAGATTGTTAACAATTACAAGTCACAGTTTAAGGAATCGATAATTGATTTCATTTACTGAGTATTGTCAGGTTATTGCGCGCACTCCTGGTGTTATTAAAAGGGTTATAATATATCAGGTAGGTGCGGGAGGATTTTATAAATCTATCTCCCAAATCTACGGCGGTTCCTAACGTTGGTGTATGATGAATTCCAGGGTCATCGAAAGCCGCGTCTCCGCCCACACCCCGGGATTCGAGCCCGCAGACTTCGGGTACGAGACCAGACGCCGCAGGGTGTTCCATGTTTCCTGCTCGGTGCTGACGACATCAGCTCGTGAACTTCCCCCAGCGCGTCGGGTTGGAGATCCGAGCGGTTCAGTGAGCCTGCTACGGACAAAGACATATTTCCAAAGTAAGATCTGTCCATTTTTATTTCGAGTCCCGAGTTGACGCTACCCTCATTTCGTTTTTGTTAATGAGATTCTGATCGTGACCTAGATTTGTTGTGTGTAGTTTTCCCTCGGTAGGGGCCCATACCGAGGTTTATTGCATGTTTGTAACATATTCCATTTTGAACTTTTAATCCGTGAGCATTGGCCAGCTCGTGGATTGGATGTTTGAGAAGGACGAGTTGTCTTGTTTGATTAACAAAAACTAACAAATTAACGGTACTTGGTTACGGTTACATACAGTGGGTTTTTTGAATAATTTTTGCCTTTGTCCTCAGAAAACGGTAATGATGGTAAAGGCACTGAATGTTTAGATCCAAGACCAGGGGCATACGCGCACTCTTCGTGTGCTGTTGCGCGCCCACCTGGTGCGCTACTGCGCGAACTCCAGGTGCGCTGCTGCGCGCCCTCTTCGTGTGCTGCTGCGCGCACTCCTGGTGCGCTGCTGCGCGCGCTCCTCGTATGCTGCTGCGCGCGCTCCTCGTATGCTGTTGCGCGCACTCCTGGTGCGCCGCTGCGCGCACTCCTGGTGCGCCACTGCGCGCACTCCTGGTGCGCCACTGCGCGCACTCCTGGTGCGCCACGGCGCGCACTCCTGGTGCGCTGCTACGCGCACTCCTCGTGCACTGTTGCGCGCACTCCCCATGCGCTGTTGCGCGCACTCCTGGTGCGCTGCTACGCGCACTCCTCGTGCACTGTTGCGCGCACTCCCCGTGCACTGTTGCGCGCAATCCCCATGCGCTGTTGCGCGCACTCCTGGTGCGCTGCTGCGCGCACTCCTGGTGCGCCACTGCAAGCACTCCTGGTGCGCCACTGCGCGCACTCCTGGTGCGCTGCTACGCGCACTCCTCGTGCACTGTTGCGCGCACTCCCGGTGCGCTGCTGCGCGCACTCCTGGTGCGCTGCTGCGCGCACTCCTCGTGCGCTATTGCGCGCACTCCTGGTGTTATTAAAAGGGTTATATATCAGGTAGGTGCGGGAAGATTTTATAAATCTATCTCCCAAATCTACGGCGGTTCCTAACGTTGGTGTATGATGAATTCCAGGGTCATCGAAAGCCGCGTCTCCGCCCACACCCCGGGATTCGAGCCCGCAGACTTAGGGTACGAGACCAGACGCCGCAGGGTGTTCCATGTTTCCTGCTCGGTGCTGACGACATCAGCTCGTGAACTTCCCCCAGCGCGTCGGGTTGGAGATCCGAGCGGTTCAGTGAGCCTGCTACGGACAAAGACATATTTCCAAAGTAAGATCTGTCCATTTTTATTTCGAGTCCCGAGTTGACGCTACCCTCATTTCGTTTTTGTTAATGAGATTCTGATCGTGACCTAGATTTGTTGTGTGTAGTTTTCCCTCGGTAGGGGCCCATACCGAGGTTTATTGCATGTTTGTAACATATTCCAATTTGAACTTTTAATCCGTGAGCATTGGCCAGCTCGTGGATTGGATGTTTGAGAAGGACGAGTAGTCTTGTTTGATTAACAAAAACTAACAAATTAACGGTAGGTACTTGGTTACGGTTACATACAGTGGGTTTTTTGAATAATTTTTGCCTTTGTCCTCAGAAAACGGTAATGATGGTGAAGGCACTGAATGTTTAGATCCAAGACCAGGGGCTTACGCGCACTCTTCGTGTGCTGTTGCGCGCCCGCCTGGTGCGCTACTGCGCGCACTCCAGGTGCGCTGCTGCGCGCACTCTTCGTGTGCTGCTGCGCGAACTCCTGGTGCGCTGCTGCGCAAGCTCCTCGTATGCTGCTGCGCGCGCTCCTCGTATGCTGCTGCGCGCGCTCCTCGTGTGCTGTTGCGCGCACTCCTGGTGCGCTGCTGCGCGCACTCCTGGTGCGCTGCTGCGCGCACTCCTGCTGCGCACACTCCTCGTGTGCTGCTGCACGCACTTCTCGTGCGCTATTGCGCGCACTCCTGGTGTTATTAAAAGGGTTATATATCAGGTAGGTGCGGGAGGATTTTATAAATCTATCTCCCAAATCTACGGCGGTTCTTAACGTTGGTTATGATGAATTCCAGGGTCATCGAAAGCCGCGTCTCCGCCCACACCCCGGGATTCGAGCCCGCAGACTTCGGGTACGAGACCAGACGCTGCAGGGTGTTCCATGTTTCCTGCTCGGTGCTGACGACATCGGCTCGTGAACTTCCCCCAGCGCGTCGGGTTGGAGATCCGAGCGGTTCAGTGAGCCTGCTACGGACAAAGACATATCTCCAAAATAAGATCTGTCCATTTTTATTTCGAGTCCCAAGTTGACGCTACCCTCATTTCGTTTTTGTTAATGAGATTCTGATCGTGACCTAGATTTGTTGTGTGTAGTTTTCCCTCGGTAGGGGCCCATACCGAGGTTTATTGCATGTTTGTAACATATTCCATTTTGAACTTTTAATCCGTGAGCATTGGCCAGCTCGTGGATTGGATGTTTGAGAAGGACGAGTAGTCTTGTTTGATTAACAAAAACTAACAAATTAACGGTACTTGGTTACGGTTACATACAGTGGGTTTTTTGAATAATTTTTGCCCTTGTCCTCAGAAAACGGTAATGATGGTGAAGGCACTGAATGTTTAGATCCAAAACCAGGGGCTTACGCGCACTCTTCGTGTGCTGTTGCGCGCCCGCCTGGTGCGCTACTGCGCGCACTCCAGGTGCGCTGCTGCGCGCACTCTTCGTGTGCTGCTGCGCGCACTCCTGGTGCGCTGCTGCGCGCGCTCCTCGTATGCTGCTGCGCGCGCTCCTCGTATGCTGTTGCGCGCACTCCTGGTGCGCTGCTGCGCGCACTCCTGGTGCGCTGCTACGCGCACTCTCCGTGCGCTTTTGCGCGCACTCCTGGTGCGCTGCTGCGCGCACTCCTGGTGTGCTGCTGCGCGCACTCCTGGTGTGCTGCTGCGCGCACTCCTCGTGTGCTGCTGCACGCACTCCTCGTGCGCTATTGCGCGCACTCCTGGTGTTATTAAAAGGGTTATATATCAGGTAGGTGCGGGAGGATTTTATAAATCTATCTCCCAAATCTACGGCGGTTCCTAACGTTGGTGTATGATGAATTCCAGGGTCATCGAAAGCCGCGTCTCCGCCCACACCCCGGGATTCGGGCCCGCAGACTTCGGGTACGAGACCAGACGCCGCAGGGTGTTCCATGTTTCCTGCTCGGTGCAGACGACATCAGCTCGTGAACTTCCCCCAGCGCGTCGGGTTGGAGATCCGAGCGGTTCAGTGAGCCTGCTACGGACAAAGACATATCTCCAAAGTAAGATCTGTCCATTTTTATTTCGAGTCCCAAGTTGACGCTACCCTCATTTCGTTTTTGTTAATGAGATTCTGATCGTGACCTAGATTTGTTGTGTGTAGTTTTCCCTCGGTAGGGGCCCATACCGAGGTTTATTGCATGTTTGTAACATATTCCATTTTGAACTTTTAATCCGTGAGCTTCGGCCAGCTCGTGGATTGGATGTTTGAGAAGGACGAGTAGTCTTGTTTGATTAACAAAAACTAACAAATTAACGGTAGGTACTTGGTTACGGTTACATACAGTGGGTTTTTTGAATAATTTTTGCCTTTGTCCTCAGAAAACGGTAATGATGGTGAAGGCACTGAATGTTTAGATCCAAGACCAGGGGCTTACGCGCACTCTTCGTGTGCTGTTGCGCGCCCGCCTGGTGCGCTGCTGCACGCACTCTTCGTGTGCTGCTGCTGCACGCACTCTTCGTGTGCTGCTGCGCGCACTCCTGGTGCGCTGCTTTGCGCGCTCCTCGTATGCTGCTGCGCGCGCTCCTCGTATGCTGTTGCGCGCACTCCTGGTGCGCTGCTGCGCGCACTCCTGATGCGCCGCTGCGCGCACTCCTGGTGCGCCACTGCGCGCACTCCTGGTGTGCTGCTACGCGCACTCGTGCACTGTTGCGCGCACTCCCCGTGCGCTGTTGCGCGCACTCCTGGTGCGCTGCTGCGCGCACTCCTGGTGCGCTGCTGCGCACACTCCTGGTGCGCTGCTGCGCACACTCCTGGTGCGCTGCTGCGCACACTCCTCGTGCGCTGCTGCACGCACTCCTGGTGTTATTAAAAGGGTTATATATCAGGTAGGTGCGGGAGGATTTTATAAATCTATCTCCCAAATCTACGGCGGTTCCTAACGTTGGTGTATGATGAATTCCAGGGTCATCGAAAGCCGCGTCTCCGCCCACACCCCGGGATTCGAGCCCGCAGACTTCGGGTACGAGACCAGACGCCGCAGGGTGTTCCATGTTTCCTGCTCGGTGCTGACGACATCAGCTCGTGAACTTCCCCCAGCGCGTCGGGTTGGAGATCCGAGCGGTTCAGTGAGCCTGCTACGGACAAAGACATATCTCCAAAGTAAGATCTGTCCATTTTTATTTCGAGTCCCAAGTTGACGCTACCCTCATTTCGTTTTTGTTAATGAGATTCTGATCGTGACCTAGATTTGTTGTGTGTAGTTTTCCCTCGGTAGGGGTCCATACCGAGGTTTATTGCATGTTTGTAACATATTCCATTTTGAACTTTTAATCCGTGAGCATTGGCCAGCTCGTGGATTGGATGTTTGAGAAGGACGAGTAGTCTTGTTTGATTAACAAAAACTAACAAATTAACGGTACTTGGTTACGGTTACATACAGTGGGTTTTTTTAATAATTTTTGCCCTTGTCCTCAGAAAACGGTAATGATGGTGAAGGCACTGAATGTTTAGATCCAAAACCAGGGGCTTACGCGCACTCTTCGTGTGCTGTTGCGCGCCCGCCTGGTGCGCTACTGCGCGCACTCCAGGTGCGCTGCTGCGCGCACTCTTCGTGTGCTGCTGCGCGCACTCCTGGTGCGCTGCTGCGCGCACTCCTGGTGCGCTGCTGCGCGCGCTCCTCGTATGCTGCTGCGCGCGCTCCTCGTATGCTGTTGCGCGCACTCCTGGTGCGCTGCTGCGCGCTTTCCTGGTGCGCTGCTGCGCGCACTCCTGGTGGGCTGCTACGCGCACTCTCCGTGCGCTTTTGCGCGCACTCCTGGTGCGCTGCTGCGCGCACTCCTGGTGTGCTGCTGCGCGCACTCCTCGTGTGCTGCTGCACGCACTCCTCGTGCGCTATTGCGCGCACTCCTGGTGTTATTAAAAGGGTTATATATCAGGTAGGTGCGGGAGGATTTTATAAATCTATCTCCCAAATCTACGGCGGTTCCTAACGTTGGTGTATGATGAATTCCAGGGTCATCGAAAGCCGCGTCTCCGCCCACACCCCGGGATTCGAGCCCGCAGACTTCGGGTACGAGACCAGACGCCGCAGGGTGTTCCATGTTTCCTGCTCGGTGCAGACGACATCAGCTCGTGAACTTCCCCCAGCGCGTCGGGTTGGAGATCCGAGCGGTTCAGTGAGCCTGCTACGGACAAAGACATATCTCCAAAGTAAGATCTGTCCATTTTTATTTCGAGTCCCAAGTTGACGCTACCCTCATTTCGTTTTTGTTAATGAGATTCTGATCGTGACCTAGATTTGTTGTGTGTAGTTTTCCCTCGGTAGGGGCCCATACCGAGGTTTATTGCATGTTTGTAACATATTCCATTTTGAACTTTTAATCCGTGAGCATCGGCCAGCTCGTGGATTGGATGTTTGAGAAGGACGAGTAGTCTTGTTTGATTAACAAAAACTAACAAATCAACGGTAGGTACTTGGTTACGGTTACATACAGTGGGTTTTTTGAATAATTTTTGCCTTTGTCCTCAGAAAACGGTAATGATGGTGAAGGCACTGAATGTTTAGATCCAAAACCAGGGGCTTACGCGCACTCTTCGTGTGCTGTTGCGCGCCCGCCTGGTGCGCTGCTGCACGCACTCTTCGTGTGCTGCTGCGCGCACTCCTGGTGCGCTGCTGCGCGCGCTCCTCGTATGCTGCTGCGCGCGCTCCTCGTATGCTGCTGCGCGCGCTCCTCGTATGCTGTTGCGCGCACTCCTGGTGCGCTGCTGCGCGCACTCCTGATGCGCCGCTGCGCGCACTCCTGATGCGCCGCTGCGCGCACTCCTGGTGCGCCACTGCGCGCACTCCTGGTGCGCCGCTGCGCGCACTCCCCGTGCGCTGTTGCGCGCACTCCCCGTGCGCTGTTGCGCGCACTCCTGGTGCGCTGCTGCGCGCACTCCTGGTGCGCTGCTGCGCACACTCCTCGTGTGCTGCTGCACGCACTCCTGGTGTTATTAAAAGGGTTATATATCAGGTAGGTGCGGGAGGATTTTATAAATCTATCTCCCAAATCTACGGCGGTTCCTAACGTTGGTGTATGATGAATTCCAGGGTCATCGAAAGCCGCGTCTCCGCCCACACCCCGGGATTCGAGCCCGCAGACTTCGGGTACGAGACCAGACGCCGCAGGGTGTTCCATGTTTCCTGCTCGGTGCAGACGACATCAGCTCGTGAACTTCCCCCAGCGCGTCGGGTTGGAGATCCGAGCGGTTCAGTGAGCCTGCTACGGACAAAGACATATCTCCAAAGTAAGATCTGTCCATTTTTATTTCGAGTCCCAAGTTGACGCTACCCTCATTTCGTTTTTGTTAATGAGATTCTGATCGTGACCTAAATTTGTTGTGTTTAGTTTTCCCTCGGTAGGGGCCCATACCGAGGTTTATTGCATGTTTGTAACATATTCCATTTTGAACTTTTAATCCGTGAGCATTGGCCAGCTCGTGGATTGGATGTTTGAGAAGGACGAGTAGTCTTGTTTGATTAACAAAAACTAACAAATTAACGGTACTTGGTTACGGTTACATACAGTGGGTTTTTTGAATAATTTTTGCCCTTGTCCTCAGAAAACGGTAATGATGGTGAAGGCACTGAATGTTTAGATCCAAAACCAGGGGCTTACGCGCACTCTTCGTGTGCTGTTGCGCGCCCGCCTGGTGCGCTACTGCGCGCACTCCAGGTGCGCTGCTGCGCGCACTCTTCGTGTGCTGCTGCGCGCACTCCTGGTGCGCTGCTGCGCGCACTCCTGGTGCGCTGCTGCGCGCGCTCCTCGTATGCTGTTGCGCGCACTCCTGGTGCAATGCTGCGCGCACTCCTGGTGCGCTGCTACGCGCACTCTCCGTGCGCTATTGCGCGCACTCCTGGTGCGCTGCTGCGCGCACTCCTGGTGCGCTGCTGCGCGCACTCCTGGTGTGCTGCTGCGCGCACTCCTCGTGTGCTGCTGCACGCACTCCTCGTGCGCTATTGCGCGCACTCCTGGTGTTATTAAAAGGGTTATATATCAGGTAGGTGCGGGAGGATTTTATAAATCTATCTCCCAAATCTACGGCGGTTCCTAACGTTGGTGTATGATGAATTCCAGGGTCATCGAAAGCCGCGTCTCCGCCCACACCCCGGGATTCGGGCCCGCAGACTTCGGGTACGAGACCAGACGCCGCAGGGTGTTCCATGTTTCCTGCTCGGTGCAGACGACATCAGCTCGTGAACTTCCCCCAGCGCGTCGGGTTGGAGATCCGAGCGGTTCAGTGAGCCTGCTACGGACAAAGACATATCTCCAAAGTAAGATCTGTCCATTTTTATTTCGAGTCCCGAGACGCTACCCTCATTTCGTTTTTGTTAATGAGATTCTGATCGTGACCAAGATTTGTTGTGTGTAGTTTTCCCTCGGTAGGGGCCCATACCGAGGTTTATTGCATGTTTGTAACATATTCCATTTTGAACTTTTAATCCGTGAGCATCGGCCAGCTCGTGGATTGGATGTTTGAGAAGGACGAGTAGTCTTGTTTGATTAACAAAAACTAACAAATTAACGGTACTTGGTTACGGTTACATACAGTGGGTTTTTTGAATAATTTTTGCCTTTGTCCTCAGAAAACGGTAATGATGGTGAAGGCACTGAATGTTTAGATCCAAAACCAGGGGCTTACGCGCACTCTTCGTGTGCTGTTGCGCGCCCGCCTGGTGCGCTGCTGCACGCACTCTTCGTGTGCTGCTGCGCGCACTCCTGGTGCGCTGCTGCGCGCGCTCCTCGTATGCTGCTGCGCGCGCTCCTCGTATGCTGCTGCGCGCGCTCCTCGTATGCTGTTGCGCGCACTCCTGGAACGCTGCTGCGCTCACTCCTGATGCGCCGCTGCGCGCACTCCTGGTGCGCTGCTGCGCGCACTCCTGGTGCGCTGTTGCGCGCACTCCTGGTGCGCTGCTGCGCGCACTCCTGGTGCGCTGCTGCGCACACTCCTGGTGCGCTGCTGCGCACACTCCTCGTGTGCTGCTGCACGCACTCCTGGTGTTATTAAAAGGGTTATATATCAGGTAGGTGCGGGAGGATTTTATAAATCTATCTCCCAAATCTACGGCGGTTCCTAACGTTGGTGTATGATGAATTCCAGGGTCATCGAAAGCCGCGTCTCCGCCCACACCCCGGGATTCGAGCCCGCAGACTTCGGGTACGAGACCAGACGCCGCAGGGTGTTCCATGTTTCCTGCTCGGTGCAGACGACATCAGCTCGTGAACTTCCCCCAGCGCGTCGGGTTGGAGATCCGAGCGGTTCAGTGAGCCTGCTACGGACAAAGACATATCTCCAAAGTAAGATCTGTCCATTTTTATTTCGAGTCCCAAGTTGACGCTACCCTCATTTCGTTTTTGTTAATGAGATTCTGATCGTGACCTAGATTTGTTGTGTTTAGTTTTTCCTCGGTAGGGGCCCATACCGAGGTTTATTGCATGTTTGTAACATATTCCATTTTGAACTTTTAATCCGTGAGCATTGGCCAGCTCGTGGATTGGATGTTTGAGAAGGACGAGTAGTCTTGTTTGATTAACAAAAACTAACAAATTAACGGTACTTGGTTACGGTTACATACAGTGGGTTTTTTGAATAATTTTTGCCTTTGTCCTCAGAAAACGGTAATGATGGTGAAGGCACTGAATGTTTAGATCCAAAACCAGGGGCTTACGCGCACTCTTCGTGTGCTGTTGCGCGCCTGCCTGGTGCGCTACTGCGCGCACTCCAGGTGCGCTGCTGCGCGCACTCTTCGTGTGCTGCTGCGCGCACTCCTGGTGCGCTGCTGCGCGCGCTCCTCGTATGCTGCTGCGCGCGCTCCTCGTATGCTGTTGCGCGAACTCCTGGTGCGCTGCTGCGCGCACTCCTGGTGCGCCACTGCGCGCACTCCTGGTGCGCTGCTACGCGCACTCTCCGTGCGCTTTTGCGCGCACTCCTGGTGCGCTTTTGCGCGCACTCCTGGTGCGCTGCTGCGCGCACTCCTGGTGCGCTGCTGCGCGCACTCCTTGGTGTGCTGCTGCGCGCACTCCTCGTGTGCTGCTGCACGCACTCCTCGTGCGCTATTGCGCGAACTCCTGGTGCGCTGCTGCGCGCACTCCTGGTGCGCTGCTGCGCGCACTCCTGGTGTGCTGCTGCGCGCACTCCTCGTGTGCTGCTGCACGCACTCCTCGTGCGCTATTGCGCGCACTCCTGGTGTTATTAAAAGGGTTATATATCAGGTAGGTGCGGGAGGATTTTATAAATCTATCTCCCAAATCTACGGCGGTTCCTAACGTTGGTGTATGATGAATTCCAGGGTCATCGAAAGCCGCGTCTCCGCCCACACCCCGGGATTCGAGCCCGCAGACTTCGGGTACGAGACCAGACGCCGCAGGGTGTTCCACGTTTCCTGCTCGGTGCAGACGACATCAGCTCGTGAACTTCCCCCAGCGCGTCGGGTTGGAGATCCGAGCGGTTCAGTGAGCCTGCTACGGACAAGACATATCTCCAAAGTTAGATCTGTCCATTTTTATTTCGAGTCCCAAGTTGACGCTACCCTCATTTCGTTTTTGTTAATGAGATTCTGATCGTGACCTAGATTTGTTGTGTGTAGTTTTCCCTCGGTAGGGGCCCATACCGAGGTTTATTGCATGTTTGTAACATATTCCATTTTGAACTTTTAATCCGTGAGCATTGGCCAGCTCGTGGATTGGATGTTTGAGAAGGACGAGTAGTCTTGTTTGATTAACAAAAACTAACTAATTAACGGTACTTGGTTACGGTTACATACAGTGGGTTTTTTGAATAATTTTTGCCTTTGTCCTCAGAAAACGGTAATGATGGTGAAGGCACTGAATGTTTAGATCCAAAACCAGGGGCTTACGCGCACTCTTCGTGTGCTGTTGCGCGCCCGCCTGGTGCGCTACTGCGCGCACTCCAGGTGCGCTGCTGCGCGCACTCTTCGTGTGCTGCTGCGCGCACTCCTGGTGCGCTGCTGCGCGCGCTCCTCGTATGCTGCTGCGCGCGCTCCTCGTATGCTGTTGCGCGCACTCCTGGTGCGCTGCTGCGCGCACTCCTGGTGCGCCACTGCGCGCACTCCTGGTGCGCTGCTACGAGCACTCTCCGTGCGCTTTTGCGCGCACTCCTGGTGCGCTGCTGCGCGCACTCCTGGTGCGCTGCTGCGCGCACTCCTTGGTGTGCTGCTGCGCGCACTCCTCGTGTGCTGCTGCACGCACTCCTCGTGCGCTATTGCGAGCACTCCTGGTGTTATTAAAAGGGTTATATATCAGGTAGGTGCGGGAGGATTTTATAAATCTATCTCCCAAATCTACGGCGGTTCCTAACGTTGGTGTATGATGAATTCCAGGGTCATCGAAAGCCGCGTCTCCGCCCACACCCCGGGATTCGAGCCCGCAGACTTCGGGTACGAGACCAGACGCCGCAGGGTGTTCCATGTTTCCTGCTCGGTGCAGACGACATCAGCTCGTGAACTTCCCCCAGCGCGTCGGGTTGGAGATCCGAGCGGTTCAGTGAGCCTGCTACGGACAAGACATATCTCCAAAGTAAGATCTGTCCATTTTTATTTCGAGTCCCAAGTTGACGCTACCCTCATTTCGTTTATGTTAATGAGATTCTGATCGTGACCTAGATTTGTTGTGTGTAGTTTTCCCTCGGTAGGGGCCCATACCGAGGTTTATTGCATGTTTGTAAAATATTCCATTTTGAACTTTTAATCCGTGAGCATTGGCCAGCTCGTGGATTGGATGTTTGAGAAGGACGAGTAGTCTTGTTTGATTAACAAAAACTAACAAATTAACGGTACTTGGTTACGGTTACATACAGTGGGTTTTTTGAATAATTTTTGCCTTTGTCCTCAGGAAACGGTAATGATGGTGAAGGCACTGAATGTTTAGATCCAAAACCAGGGGCTTACGCGCACTCTTCGTGTGCTGTTGCGCGCCCGCCTGGTGCGCTACTGCGCGCACTCCAGGTGCGCTGCTGCGCGCACTCTTCGTGTGCTGCTGCGCGCACTCCTGGTGCGCTGCTGCGCGCGCTCCTCGTATGCTGCTGCGCGCGCTCCTCGTATGCTGTTGCGCGCGCTCCTCGTATGCTGTTGCGCGCACTCCTGGTGCGCTGCTGCGCGCACTCCTGGTGCGCCACTGCGCGCACTCCTGGTGCGCTGCTACGCGCACTCTCCGTGCGCTTTTGCGCGCACTCCTGGTGCGCTGCTGCGCGCACTCCTGGTTCGCTGCTGCGCGCACTCCTGGTGCGCTGCTGCGCGCACTCCTGGTGCGCTGCAGCGCGCACTCCTGGTGTGCTGCTGCGCGCACTCCTCGTGTGCTGCTGCACGCACTCCTCGTGCGCTATAGCGCGCACTCCTGGTGTTATTAAAAGGGTTATATATCAGGTAGGTGCGGGAGGATTTTATAAATCTATCTCCCAAATCTACGGCGGTTCCTAACGTTGGTGTATGATGAATTCCAGGGTCATCGAAAGCCGCGTCTCCGCCCACACCCCGGGATTCGAGCCCGCAGACTTCGGGTACGAGACCAGACGCCGCAGGGTGTTCCATGTTTCCTGCTCGGTGCTGACGACATCAGCTCGTGAACTTCCCCCAGCGCGTCGGGTTGGAGATCCGAGCGGTTCAGTGAGCCTGCTACGGACAAAGACATATCTCCAAAGTAAGATCTGTCCATTTTTATTTCGAGTCCCAAGTTGACGCTACCCTCATTTCGTTTTTGTTAATGAGATTCTGATCGTGACCTAGATTTGTTGTGTGTAGTTTTCCCTCGGTAGGGGCCCATACCGAGGTTTATTGCATGTTTGTAACATATTCCATTTTGAACTTTTAATCCGTGAGCATTGGCCAGCTCGTGGATTGGATGTTTGAGAAGGACGAGTAGTCTTGTTTGATTAACAAAAACTAACAAATTAACGGTACTTGGTTACGGTTACATACAATGGGTTTTTTGAATAATTTTTGCCTTTGTCCTCAGAAAACGGTAATGATGGTGAAGGCACTGAATGTTTAGATCCAAAACCAGGGGCTTACGCGCACTCTTCGTGTGCTGTTGCGCGCCCGCCTGGTGCGCTGCTGCACGCACTCTTCGTGTGCTGCTGCTCGCACTCCTGGTGCGCTGCTGCGCGCGCTCCTCGTATGCTGCTGCGCGCGCTCCTCGTATGCTGCTGCGCGCGCTCCTCGTATGCTGTTGCGCGCACTCCTGGTGCGCTGCTGCGCGCACTCCTGATGCGCCGCTGCGCGCACTCCTGGTGCGCTGCTGCGCACACTCCTGGTGCGCTGCTGCGCACACTCCTCGTGTGCTGCTGCACGCACTCCTGGTGTTATTAAAAGGGTTATATATCAGGTAGGTGCGGGAGGATTTTATAAATCTATCTCCCAAATCTACGGCGGTTCCTAACGTTGGTGTATGATGAATTCCAGGGTCATCGAAAGCCGCGTCTCCGCCCTTACCCCGGGATTCGAGCCCGCAGACTTCGGGTACGAGACCAGACGCCGCAGGGTGTTCCATGTTTCCTGCTCGGTGCAGACGACATCAGCTCGTGAACTTCCCCCAGCGCGTCGGGTTGGAGATCCGAGCGGTTCAGTGAGCCTGCTACGGACAAAGACATATCTCCAAAGTAAGATCTGTCCATTTTTATTTCGAGTCCCAAGTTGACGCTACCCTCATTTCGTTTTTGTTAATGAGATTCTGATCGTGACCTAGATTTGTTGTGTTTAGTTTTCCCTCGGTAGGGGCCCATACCGAGGTTTATTGCATGTTTGTAACATATTCCATTTTGAACTTTTAATCCGTGAGCATTGGCCAGCTCGTGGATTGGATGTTTGAGAAGGACGAGTAGTCTTGTTTGATTAACAAAAACTAACAAATTAACGGTACTTGGTTACGGTTACATACAGTGGGTTTTTTGAATAATTTTTGCCCTTGTCCTCAGAAAACGGTAATGATGGTGAAGGCACTGAATGTTTAGATCCAAAACCAGGGGCTTACGCGCACTCTTCGTGTGCTGTTGCGCGCCCGCCTGGTGCGCTACTGCGCGCACTCCAGGTGCGCTGCTGCGCGCACTCTTCGTGTGCTGCTGCGCGCACTCCTGGTGCGCTGCTGCGCGCACTCCTGGTGCGCTGCTGCGCGCGCTCCTCGTATGCTGTTGCGCGCACTCCTGGTGCGCTGCTGCGCACACTCCTGGTGCGCTGCTACGCGCACTCTCCGTGCGCTATTGCGCGAACTCCTGGTGCGCTGCTGCGCGCACTCCTGGTGCGCTGCTGCGCGCACTCCTGGTGTGCTGCTGCGCGCACTCCTCGTGTGCTGCTGCACGCACTCCTCGTGCGCTATTGCGCGCACTCCTGGTGTTATTAAAAGGGTTATATATCAGGTAGGTGCGGGAGGATTTTATAAATCTATCTCCCAAATCTACGGCGGTTCCTAACGTTGGTGTATGATGAATTCCAGGGTCATCGAAAGCCGCGTCTCCGCCCACACCCCGGGATTCGGGCCCGCAGACTTCGGGTACGAGACCAGACGCCGCAGGGTGTTCCATGTTTCCTGCTCGGTGCAGACGACATCAGCTCGTGAACTTCCCCCAGCGCGTCGGGTTGGAGATCCGAGCGGTTCAGTGAGCCTGCTACGGACAAAGACATATCTCCCAAGTAAGATCTGTCCATTTTTATTTCGAGTCCCGAGACGCTACCCTCATTTCGTTTTTGGTAATGAGATTCTGATCGTGACCTAGATTTGTTGTGTGTAGTTTTCCCTCGGTAGGGGCCCATACCGAGGTTTATTGCATGTTTGTAACATATTCCATTTTGAACTTTTAATCCGTGAGCATCGGCCAGCTCGTGGATTGGATGTTTGAGAAGGACGAGTAGTCTTGTTTGATTAACAAAAACTAACAAATTAACGGTAGGTACTTGGTTACGGTTACATACAGTGGGTTTTTTGAATAATTTTTGCCTTTGTCCTCCGAAAACGGTAATGATGGTGAAGGCACTGAATGTTTAGATCCAAGACCAGGGGCTTACGCGCACTCTTCGTGTGCTGTTGCGCGCCCGCCTGGTGCGCTGCTGCTCGCACTCTTCGTGTGCTGCTGCGCGCACTCCTGGTGCGCTGCTGCGCGTGCTCCTCGTATGCTGCTGCGCGCGCTCCTCGTATGCTGTTGCGCGCACTCCTGGTGCGCTGCTGCGCGCACTCCTGATGCGCCGCTGCGCGCACTCCTGGTGCGCCACTGCGCGCACTCCTGATGCGCCACTGCGCGCACTCCTGGTTCGCTGCTACGCGCACTCCTCGTGCACTGTTGCGCGCACTCCTGGTGCGCTGCTGCGCGCACTCCTGATGCGCCGCTGCGCGCACTCCTGGTGCGCCACTGCGCGCACTCCTGGTGCGCTGCTACGCGCACTCCTCGTGCACTGTTGCGCGCACTCCCCGTGCGCTGTTGCGCGCAATCCTGGTGCGCTGCTGCGCGCACTCCTGGTGCGCTGCTGCGCACACTCCTGGTGCGCTGCTGCGCACACTCCTGGTGCGCTGCTGCGCACACTCCTCGTGTGCTGCTGCACGCACTCCTGGTGTTATTAAAAGGGTTATATATCAGGTAGGTGCGGGAGGATTTTATAAATCTATCTCCCAAATCAACGGCGGTTCCTAACGTTGGTGTATGATGAATTCCAGGGTCATCGAAAGCCGCGTCTCCGCCCACACCCCGGGATTCGAGCCCGCAGACTTCGGGTACGAGACCAGACGCTGCAGGGTGTTCCATGTTTCCTGCTCGGTGCTGACGACATCGGCTCGTGAACTTCCCCCAGCGCGTCGGGTTGGAGATCCGAGCGGTTCAGTGAGCCTGCTACGGACAAAGACATATCTCCAAAGTAAGATCTGTCCATTTTTATTTCGAGTCCCGAGACGCTACCCTCATTTCGTTTTAGTTAATGAGATTCTGATCGTGACCTAGATTTGTTGTGTGTTGTTTTCCCTCGGTAGGGGCCCATACCGAGGTTTATTGCATGTTTGTAACATATTCCATTTTGAACTTTTAATCCGTGAGCATCGGCCAGCTCGTGGATTGGATGTTTGAGAAGGACGAGTAGTCTTGTTTGATTAACAAAAACTAACAAATTAACGGTACTTGGTTACGGTTACATACAGTGGGTTTTTTGAATAATTTTTGCCTTTGTCCTCAGAAAACGGTAATGATGGTGAAGGCACTGAATGTTTAGATCCAAAACCAGGGGCTTACGCGCACTCTTCGTGTGCTGTTGCGCGCCCGCCTGGTGCGCTACTGCGCGCACTCCAGGTGCGCTGCTGCGCGCACTCCTGGTGCGCTGCTGCGCGCACTCCTGGTGTGCTGCTGCGCGCACTCCTCGTGTGCTGCTGCACGCACTCCTCGTGCGCTATTGCGCGCACTCCTGGTGTTATTAAAAGGGTTATATATCAGGTAGGTGCGGGAGGATTTTATAAATCTATCTCCCAAATCTACGGCGGTTCCTAACGTTGGTGTATGATGAATTCCAGGGTCATCGAAAGCCGCGTCTCCGCCCACACCCCGGGATTGGAGCCCGCAGACTTCGGGTACGAGACCAGACGCCGCAGGGTGTTCCATGTTTCCTGCTCGGTGCAGACGACATCAGCTCGTGAACTTCCCCCAGCGCGTCGGGTTGGAGATCCGAGCGGTTCAGTGAGCCTGCTACGGACAAAGACATATCTCCAAAGTAAGATCTGTCCATTTTTATTTCGAGTCCCGAGACGCTACCCTCATTTCGTTTTTGTTAATGAGATTCTGATCGTGACCTAGATTTGTTGTGTGTAGTTTTCCCTCGGTAGGGGCCCATACCGAGGTTTATTGCATGTTTGTAACATATTCCATATTGAACTTTTAATCCGTGAGCATCGGCCAGCTCGTGGATTGGATGTTTGAGAAGGACGAGTAGTCTTGTTTGATTAACAAAAACTAACAAATTAACGGTAGGTACTTGGTTACGGTTACATACAGTGGGTTTTTTGAATAATTTTTGCCTTTGTCCTCAGAAAACGGTAATGATGGTGAAGGCACTGAATGTTTAGATCCAAGACCAGGGGCTTACGCGCACTCTTCGTGTGCTGTTGCTCGCCCGCCTGGTGCGCTGCTGCACGCACTCTTCGTGTGCTGCTGCGCGCACTCCTGGTGCGCTGCTGCGCGCGCTCCTCGTATGCTGCTGCGCGCGCTCCTCGTATGCTGTTGCGCGCACTCCTGGTGCGCTGCTGCGCGCACTCCTGATGCGCCGCTGCGCGCACTCCTGGTGCGCACCGTGCACTGTTGCGCGCACTCCCCGTGCGCTGTTGCGCGCACTCCTTGTGCGCTGTTGCGCGCACTCCTGGTGCGCTGCTGCGCACACTCCTGGTGCGCTGCTGCGCACACTCCTCGTGTGCTGCTGCACGCACTCCTGGTGTTATTAAAAGGGTTATATATCAGGTAGGTGCGGGAGGATTTTATAAATCTATCTCCCAAATCTACGGCGGTTCCTAACGTTGGTGTATGATGAATTCCAGGGTCATCGAAAGCCGCGTTTCCGCCCACACCCCGGGATTCGAGCCCGCAGACTTCGGGTACGAGACCAGACGCCGCAGGGTGTTCCATGTTTCCTGCTCGGTGCTGACGACATCAGCTCGTGAACTTCCCCCAGCGCGTCGGGTTGGAGATCCGAGCGGTTCAGTGAGCCTGCTACGGACAAAGACATATTTCCAAAGTAAGATCTGTCCATTTTTATTTCGAGTCCCGAGTTGACGCTACCCTCATTTCGTTTTTGTTAATGAGATTCTGATCGTGACCTAGATTTGTTGTGTGTAGTTTTCCCTCGGTAGGGGCCCATACCGAGGTTTATTGCATGTTTGTAACATATTCCATTTTGAACTTTTAATCCGTGAGCATTGGCCAGCTCGTGGATTGGATGTTTGAGAAGGACGAGTAGTCTTGTTTGATTAACAAAAACTAACAAATTAACGGTACTTGGTTACGGTTACATACAGTGGGTTTTTTGAATAATTTTTGCCCTTGTCCTCAGAAAACGGTAATGATGGTGAAGGCACTGAATGTTTAGATCCAAAACCAGGGGCTTACGCGCACTCTTCGTGTGCTGTTGCGCGCCCGCCTGGTGCGCTACTGCGCGCTCTCCAGGTGCGCTGCTGCGCGCACTCTTCGTGTGCTGCTGCGCGCACTCCTGGTGCGCTGCTGCGCGCGCTCCTCGTATGCTGCTGCGCGCGCTCCTCGTATGCTGCTGCGCGCGCTCCTCGTATGCTGTTGCGCGCACTCCTGGTGCGCCACTGCGCGCACTCCTGGTGCGCTGCTGCGCAAACTCCTGGTGTGCTGCTGCGCGAACTCCTCGTGTGCTGCTGCACGCACTCCTCGTGCGCTATTGCGCGCACTCCTGGTGTTATTAAAAGGGTTATATATCAGGTAGGTGCGGGAGGATTTTATAAATCTATCTCCCAAATCTACGGCGGTTCCTAACGTTGGTGTATGATGAATTCCAGGGTCATCGAAAGCCGCGTCTCCGCCCACACCCCGGGATTCGAGCCCGCAGACTTCGGGTACGAGACCAGACGCCGCAGGGTGTTCCATGTTTCCTGCTCGGTGCTGACGACATCAGCTCGTGAACTTCCCCCAGCGCGTCGGGTTGGAGATCCGAGCGGTTCAGTGAGCCTGCTACGGACAAAGACATATTTCCAAAGTAAGATCTGTCCATTTTTATTTCGAGTCCCGAGTTGACGCTACCCTCATTTCGTTTTTGTTAATGAGATTCTGATCGTGACCTAGATTTGTTGTGTGTAGTTTTCCCTCGGTAGGGGCCCATACCGAGGTTTATTGCATGTTTGTAACATATTCCATTTTGAACTTTTAATCCGTGAGCATTGGCCAGCTCGTGGATTGGATGTTTGAGAAGGACGAGTAGTCTTGTTCGATTAACAAAAACTAACAAATTAACGGTACTTGGTTACGGTTACATACAGTGGGTTTTTTGAATAATTTTTGCCCTTGTCCTCAGAAAACGGTAATGATGGTGAAGGCACTGAATGTTTAGATCCAAAACCAGGGGCTTACGCGCACTCTTCGTGTGCTGTTGCGCGCCCGCCTGGTGCGCTACTGCGCGCACTCCAGGTGCGCTACTGCGCGCACTCCAGGTGCGCTGCTGCGCGCACTCTTCGTGTGCTGCTGCGCGCACTCCTGGTGCGCTGCTGCGCGCGCTCCTCGTATGCTGCTGCGCGCGCTCCTCGTATGCTGTTGCGCGCACTCCTGGTGCGCTGCTGCGCGCACTCCTGGTGCGCCACTGCGCGCACTCCTGGTGCGCTGCTGCGCAAACTCCTGGTGTGCTGCTGCGCGCACTCCTCGTGTGCTGCTGCACGCACTCCTCGTGCGCTATTGCGCGCACTCCTGGTGTTATTAAAAGGGTTATATATCAGGTAGGTGCGGGAGGATTTTATAAATCTATCTCCCAAATCTACGGTGGTTCCTAACGTTGGTGTATGATGAATTCCAGGGTCATCGAAAGCCGCGTCTCCGCCCACACCCCGGGATTCGAGCCCGCAGACTTCGGGTACGAGACCAGACGCCGCAGGGTGTTCCATGTTTCCTGCTCGGTGCAGACGACATCAGCTCGTGAACTTCCCCCAGCGCGTCGGGTTGGAGATCCGAGCGGTTCAGTGAGCCTGCTACGGACAAAGACATATCTCCCAAGTAAGATCTGTCCATTTTTATTTCGAGTCCCGAGACGCTACCCTCATTTCGTTTTTGTTAATGAGATTCTGATCGTGACCTAGATTTGTTGTGTGTAGTTTTCCCTCGGTAGGGGCCCATACCGAGGTTTATTGCATGTTTGTAACATATTCCATTTTGAACTTTTAATCCGTGAGCATCGGCCAGCTCGTGGATTGGATGTTTGAGAAGGACGAGTAGTCTTGTTTGATTAACAAAAACTAACAAATTAACGGTAGGTACTTGGTTACGGTTACATACAGTGGGTTTTTTGAATAATTTTTGCCTTTGTCCTCCGAAAACGGTAATGATGGTGAAGGCACTGAATGTTTAGATCCAAGACCAGGGGCTTACGCGCACTCTTCGTGTGCTGTTGCGCGCCCGCCTGGTGCGCTGCTGCTCGCACTCTTCGTGTGCTGCTGCGCGCACTCCTGGTGCGCTGCTGCGCGTGCTCCTCGTATGCTGCTGCGCGCGCTCCTCGTATGCTGTTGCGCGCACTCCTGGTGCGCTGCTGCGCGCACTCCTGATGCGCCGCTGCGCGCACTCCTGGTGCGCCACTGCGCGCACTCCTGATGCGCCACTGCGCGCACTCCTGGTGCGCTGCTGCGCGCACTCCTGGTGCGCTGCTACGCGCACTCCTCGTGCACTGTTGCGCGCACTCCTGGTGCGCTGCTGCGCGCACTCCTGATGCGCCGCTGCGCGCGCTCCTGGTGCGCCACTGCGCGCACTCCTGGTGCGCTGCTACGCGCACTCCTCATGCACTGTTGCGCGCACTCCCCGTGCGCTGTTGCGCGCAATCCTGGTGCGCTGCTGCGCACACTCCTGGTGCGCTGCTGCGCACACTCCTGGTGCGCTGCTGCGCACACTCCTCGTGTGCTGCTGCACGCACTCCTGGTGTTATTAAAAGGGTTATATATCAGGAAGTGCGGGAGGATTTTATAAATCTATCTCCCAAATCAACGGCGGTTCCTAACGTTGGTGTATGATGAATTCCAGGGTCATCGAAAGCCGCGTCTCCGCCCACACCCCGGGATTCGAGCCCGCAGACTTAGGGTACGAGACCAGACGCCGCAGGGTGTTCCATGTTTCCTGCTCGGTGCTGACGACATCAGCTCGTGAACTTCCCCCAGCGCGTCGGGTTGGAGATCCGAGCGGTTCAGTGAGCCTGCTACGGACAAAGACATATTTCCAAAGTAAGATCTGTCCATTTTTATTTCGAGTCCCGAGTTGACGCTACCCTCATTTCGTTTTTGTTAATGAGATTCTGATCGTGACCTAGATTTGTTGTGTGTAGTTTTCCCTCGGTAGGGGCCCATACCGAGGTTTATTGCATGTTTGTAACATATTCCATTTTGAACTTTTAATCCGTGAGCATTGGCCAGCTCGTGGATTGGATGTTTGAGAAGGACGAGTAGTCTTGTTTGATTAACAAGTCTTGTTTGATTAACAAAAACTAACAAATTAACGGTACTTGGTTTCGGTTACATACAGTGGGTTTTTTGAATAATTTTTGCCTTTGTCCTCAGAAAACGGTAATGATGGTGAAGGCACTGAATGTTTAGATCCAAGACCAGGGGCTTACGCGCACTCTTCGTGTGCTGTTGCGCGCCCGCCTGGTGCGCTACTGCGTGCACTCCAGGTGCGCTGCTGCGCGCACTCTTCGTGTGCTGCTGCGCGAACTCCTGGTGTGCTGCTGCGCAAGCTCCTCGTATGCTGCTGCGCGCGCTCCTCGTATGCTGCTGCGCGCGCTCCTCGTATGCTGTTGCGCGCACTCCTGGTGCGCTGCTGCGCGCACTCCTGGTGTGCTGCTGCGCGCACTCCTGGTGCGCTGCTGCGCGCACTCCTGGTGCGCTGCTGCGCACACTCCTCGTGTGCTGCTGCACGCACTTCTCGTGCGCTATTGCGCGCACTCCTGGTGTTATTAAAAGGGTTATATATCAGGTAGGTGCGGGAGGATTTTATAAATCTATCTCCCAAATCTACGGCGGTTCTTAACGTTGGTGTATGATGAATTCCAGGGTCATCGAAAGCCGCGTCTCCGCCCACACCCCGGGATTCGAGCCCGCAGACTTCGGGTACGAGACCAGACGCTGCAGGGTGTTCCATGTTTCCTGCTCGGTGCTGACGACATCGGCTCGTGAACTTCCCCCAGCGCGTCGGGTTGGAGATCCGAGCGGTTCAGTGAGCCTGCTACGGACAAAGACATATCTCCAAAGTAAGATCTGTCCATTTTTATTTCGAGTCCCAAGTTGACGCTACCCTCATTTCGTTTTTGTTAATGAGATTCTGATCGTGACCTAGATTTGTTGTGTGTAGTTTTCCCTCGGTAGGGGCCCATACCGAGGTTTATTGCATGTTTGTAACATATAGGTCGCTTTAATCCTCTATTATATATTCCACCCAAACATACCAACTATACCCAGAATGCATTTCTGGTGAGAGCGAGTGTGAGTTTCAATGCTGCTGACAAACGGTTGGGGCTGGATCCATTCGGGTCTAGCTTGGCTTCGTTGAGGCGGCGCCTGAGCAGCGAGTTCTTTGTTTGATTTGTGTGTTATTGTTAGTAAGTATGAAATTGTATAGTTTTATTCTGTTTTAAGTAAGTTAAGTGTAGGTTTGTGAGTATTTGTATTGTTGATATAGGTGTAGTGTTTTTGTGTTCATAGTTTTATGTATGTATATTGTGTTGTTACCCGTGTTGTCCTTTAATTGGATTTTTGTTTATATTATTATTGCTATTGTGTGTCTGTATCCGTTGGACAACTTGTAAGTTAAATAAATAAATAAATAAATAAATAAATATTCCATTTTGAACTTTTAATCCGTGAGCATTGGCCAGCTCGTGGATTGGATGTTTGAGAAGGACGAGTAGTCTTGTTTGATTAACAAAAACTAACAAATTAACGGTATTTGGTTACGGTTACATACAGTGGGTTTTTTGAATAATTTTTGCCCTTGTCCTCAGAAAACGGTAATGATGGTGAAGGCACTGAATGTTTAGATCCAAAACCAGGGGCTTACGCGCACTCTTCGTGTGCTGTTGCGCGCCCGCCTGGTGCGCTACTGCGCGCACTCCAGGTGCGCTGCTGCGCGCACTCTTCGTGTGCTGCTGCGCGCGCTCCTGGTGCGCTGCTGCGCGCGCTCCTCGTATGCTGCTGCGCGCGCTCCTCGTATGCTGTTGCGCGCACTCCTGGTGCACTGCTGCGCGCACTCCTGGTGCGCCACTGCGCGCACTCCTGGTGCGCTGCTACGCGCACTCTCTGTGCGCTTTTGCGCGCACTCCTGGTGCGCTGCTGCGCGCACTCCTGGTGCGCTGCTGTGCGCACTCCTGGTGTGCTGCTGCGCGCACTCCTCGTGTGCTGCTGCACGCACTCCTCATGCGCTATTGCGCGCACTCCTGGTGTTATTAAAAGGGTTATATATCAGGTAGGTGCGGGAGGATTTTATAAATCTATCTCCCAAATCTACGGCGGTTCCTAACGTTGGTGTATGATGAATTCCAGGGTCATCGAAAGCCGCGTCTCCGCCCACACCCCGGGATTCGAGCCCGCAGACTTCGGGTACGAGACCAGACGCCGCAGGGTGTTCCATGTTTCCTGCTCGGTGCAGACGACATCAGCTCGTGAACTTCCCCCAGCGCATCGGGTTGGAGATCCGAGCGGTTCAGTGAGCCTGCTACGGACAAAGACATATCTCCAAAGTAAGATCTGTCCATTTTTATTTCGAGTCCCGAGACGCTACCCTCATTTCGTTTTTGTTAATGAGATTCTGATCGTGACCTAGATTTGTTGTGTGTAGTTTTCCCTCGGTAGGGGCCCATACCGAGGTTTATTGCATGTTTGTAACATATTCCATTTTGAACTTTTAATCCGTGAGCATTGGCCAGCTCGTGGATTGGATGTTTGAGAAGGACGAGTAGTCTTGTTTGATTAACAAGTCTTGTTTGATTAACAAAAACTAACAAATTAACGGTACTTGGTTTCGGTTACATACAGTGGGTTTTTTGAATAATTTTTGCCTTTGTCTTCAGAAAACGGTAATGATGGTGAAGGCACTGAATGTTTAGATCCAAGACCAGGGGCTTACGCGCACTCTTCGTGTGCTGTGGCGCGCCCGCCTGGTGCGCTACTGCGCGCACTCCAGGTGCGCTGCTGCGCGCACTCTACGTGTGCTGCTGCGCGAACTCCTGGTGTGCTGCTGCGCAAGCTCCTCGTATGCTGCTGCGCGCGCTCCTCGTATGCTGCTGCGCGCGCTCCTCGTATGCTGTTGCGCGCACTCCTGGTGCGCTGCTGCGCGCACTTCTGGTGTGCTGCTGCGCGCACTCCTGGTGCGCTGCTGCGCGCACTCCTGGTGCGCTGCTGCGCACACTCCTCGTGTGCTGCTGCACGCACTTCTCGTGCGCTATTGCGCGCACTCCTGGTGTTATTAAAAGGGTTATATATCAGGTAGGTGCGGGAGGATTTTATAAATCTATCTCCCAAATCTACGGCGGTTCTTAACGTTGGTGTATGATGAATTCCAGGGTCATCGAAAGCCGCGTCTCCGCCCACACCCCGGGATTCGAGCCCGCAGACTTCGGGTACGAGACCAGACGCTGCAGGGTGTTCCATGTTTCCTGCTCGGTGCTGACGACATCGGCTCGTGAACTTCCCCCAGCGCATCGGGTTGGAGATCCGAGCGGTTCAGTGAGCCTGCTACGGACAAAGACATATCTCCAAAGTAAGATCTGTCCATTTTTATTTCGAGTCCCGAGACGCTACCCTCATTTCGTTTTTGTTAATGAGATTCTGATCGTGACCTAGATTTGTTGTGTGTAGTTTTCCCTCGGTAGGGGCCCATACCGAGGTTTATTGCATGTTTGTAACATATTCCATTTTGAACTTTTAATCCGTGAGCATTGGCCAGCTTGTGGATTGGATGTTTGAGAAGGACGAGTAGTCTTGTTTGATTAACAAGTCTTGTTTGATTAACAAAAACTAACAAATTAACGGTACTTGGTTTCGGTTACATACAGTGGGTTTTTTGAATAATTTTTGCCTTTGTCCTCAGAAAACGGTAATGATGGTGAAGGCACTGAATGTTTAGATCCAAGACCAGGGGCTTACGCGCACTCTTCGTGTGCTGTTGCGCGCCCGCCTGGTGCGCTACTGCGTGCACTCCAGGTGCGCTGCTGCGCGCACTCTTCGTGTGCTGCTGCGCGAACTCCTGGTGTGCTGCTGCGCAAGCTCCTCGTATGCTGCTGCGCGCGCTCCTCGTATGCTGCTGCGCGCGCTCCTCGTATGCTGTTGCGCGCACTCCTGGTGCGCTGCTGCGCGCACTCCTGGTGTGCTGCTGCGCGCACTCCTGGTGCGCTGCTGCGCGCACTCCTGGTGCGCTGCTGCGCACACTCCTCGTGTGCTGCTGCACGCACTTCTCGTGCGCTATTGCGCGCACTCCTGGTGTTATTAAAAGGGTTATATATCAGGTAGGTGCGGGAGGATTTTATAAATCTATCTCCCAAATCTACGGCGGTTCTTAACGTTGGTGTATGATGAATTCCAGGGTCATCGAAAGCCGCGTCTCCGCCCACACCCCGGGATTCGAGCCCGCAGACTTCGGGTACGAGACCAGACGCTGCAGGGTGTTCCATGTTTCCTGCTCGGTGCTGACGACATCGGCTCGTGAACTTCCCCCAGCGCGTCGGGTTGGAGATCCGAGCGGTTCAGTGAGCCTGCTACGGACAAAGACATATCTCCAAAGTAAGATCTGTCCATTTTTATTTCGAGTCCCAAGTTGACGCTACCCTCATTTCGTTTTTGTTAATGAGATTCTGATCGTGACCTAGATTTGTTGTGTGTAGTTTTCCCTCGGTAGGGGCCCATACCGAGGTTTATTGCATGTTTGTAACATATTCCATTTTGAACTTTTAATCCGTGAGCATTGGCCAGCTCGTGGATTGGATGTTTGAGAAGGACGAGTAGTCTTGTTTGATTAACAAAAACTAACAAATTAACGGTAGGTACTTGGTTACGGTTACATACAGTGGGTTTTTTGAATAATTTTTGCCTTTGTCCTCAGAAAACGGTAATGATGGTGAAGGCACTGAATGTTTAGATCCAAGACCAGGGGCTTACGCGCACTCTTCGTGTGCTGTTGCGCGCCCGCCTGGTGCGCTACTGCGCGCACTCCAGGTGCGCTGCTGCGCGCACTCTTCGTGTGCTGCTGCGCGAACTCCTGGTGCGCTGCTGCGCAAGCTCCTCGTATGCTGCTGCGCGCGCTCCTCGTATGCTGCTGCGCGCGCTCCTCGTGTGCTGTTGCGCGCACTCCTGGTGCGCTGCTGCGCGCACTCCTGGTGCGCTGCTGCGCGCACTCCTGCTGCGCACACTCCTCGTGTGCTGCTGCACGCACTTCTCGTGCGCTATTGCGCGCACTCCTGGTGTTATTAAAAGGGTTATATATCAGGTAGGTGCGGGAGGATTTTATAAATCTATCTCCCAAATCTACGGCGGTTCTTAACGTTGGTTATGATGAATTCCAGGGTCATCGAAAGCCGCGTCTCCGCCCACACCCCGGGATTCGAGCCCGCAGACTTCGGGTACGAGACCAGACGCTGCAGGGTGTTCCATGTTTCCTGCTCGGTGCTGACGACATCGGCTCGTGAACTTCCCCCAGCGCGTCGGGTTGGAGATCCGAGCGGTTCAGTGAGCCTGCTACGGACAAAGACATATCTCCAAAATAAGATCTGTCCATTTTTATTTCGAGTCCCAAGTTGACGCTACCCTCATTTCGTTTTTGTTAATGAGATTCTGATCGTGACCTAGATTTGTTGTGTGTAGTTTTCCCTCGGTAGGGGCCCATACCGAGGTTTATTGCATGTTTGTAACATATTCCATTTTGAACTTTTAATCCGTGAGCATTGGCCAGCTCGTGGATTGGATGTTTGAGAAGGACGAGTAGTCTTGTTTGATTAACAAAAACTAACAAATTAACGGTACTTGGTTACGGTTACATACAGTGGGTTTTTTGAATAATTTTTGCCCTTGTCCTCAGAAAACGGTAATGATGGTGAAGGCACTGAATGTTTAGATCCAAAACCAGGGGCTTACGCGCACTCTTCGTGTGCTGTTGCGCGCCCGCCTGGTGCGCTACTGCGCGCACTCCAGGTGCGCTGCTGCGCGCACTCTTCGTGTGCTGCTGCGCGCGCTCCTGGTGCGCTGCTGCGCGCGCTCCTCGTATGCTGCTGCGCGCGCTCCTCGTATGCTGTTGCGCGCACTCCTGGTGCGCTGCTGCGCGCACTCCTGGTGCGCCACTGCGCGCACTCCTGGTGCGCCACTGCGCGCACTCCTGGTGCGCTGCTACGCGCACTCTCTGTGCGCTTTTGCGCGCACTCCTGGTGCGCTGCTGCGCGCACTCCTGGTGCGCTGCTGTGCGCACTCCTGGTGTGCTGCTGCGCGCACTCCTCGTGTGCTGCTGCACGCACTCCTCATGCGCTATTGCGCGCACTCCTGGTGTTATTAAAAGGGTTATATATCAGGTAGGTGCGGGAGGATTTTATAAATCTATCTCCCAAATCTACGGCGGTTCCTAACGTTGGTGTATGATGAATTCCAGGGTCATCGAAAGCCGCGTCTCCGCCCACACCCCGGGATTCGAGCCCGCAGACTTCGGGTACGAGACCAGACGCCGCAGGGTGTTCCATGTTTCCTGCTCGGTGCAGACGACATCAGCTCGTGAACTTCCCCCAGCGCATCGGGTTGGAGATCCGAGCGGTTCAGTGAGCCTGCTACGGACAAAGACATATCTCCAAAGTAAGATCTGTCCATTTTTATTTCGAGTCCCGAGACGCTACCCTCATTTCGTTTTTGTTAATGAGATTCTGATCGTGACCTAGATTTGTTGTGTGTAGTTTTCCCTCGGTAGGGGCCCATACCGAGGTTTATTGCATGTTTGTAACATATTCCATTTTGAACTTTTAATCCGTGAGCATTGGCCAGCTCGTGGATTGGATGTTTGAGAAGGACGAGTAGTCTTGTTTGATTAACAAGTCTTGTTTGATTAACAAAAACTAACAAATTAACGGTACTTGGTTTCGGTTACATACAGTGGGTTTTTTGAATAATTTTTGCCTTTGTCCTCAGAAAACGGTAATGATGGTGAAGGCACTGAATGTTTAGATCCAAGACCAGGGGCTTACGCGCACTCTTCGTGTGCTGTGGCGCGCCCGCCTGGTGCGCTACTGCGCGCACTCCAGGTGCGCTGCTGCGCGCACTCTACGTGTGCTGCTGCGCGAACTCCTGGTGTGCTGCTGCGCAAGCTCCTCGTATGCTGCTGCGCGCGCTCCTCGTATGCTGCTGCGCGCGCTCCTCGTATGCTGTTGCGCGCACTCCTGGTGCGCTGCTGCGCGCACTTCTGGTGTGCTGCTGCGCGCACTCCTGGTGCGCTGCTGCGCGCACTCCTGGTGCGCTGCTGCGCACACTCCTCGTGTGCTGCTGCACGCACTTCTCGTGCGCTATTGCGCGCACTCCTGGTGTTATTAAAAGGGTTATATATCAGGTAGGTGCGGGAGGATTTTATAAATCTATCTCCCAAATCTACGGCGGTTCTTAACGTTGGTGTATGATGAATTCCAGGGTCATCGAAAGCCGCGTCTCCGCCCACACCCCGGGATTCGAGCCCGCAGACTTCGGGTACGAGACCAGACGCTGCAGGGTGTTCCATGTTTCCTGCTCGGTGCTGACGACATCGGCTCGTGAACTTCCCCCAGCGCGTCGGGTTGGAGATCCGAGCGGTTCAGTGAGCCTGCTACGGACAAAGACATATCTCCAAAGTAAGATCTGTCCATTTTTATTTCGAGTCCCAAGTTGACGCTACCCTCATTTCGTTTTTGTTAATGAGATTCTGATCGTGACCTAGATTTGTTGTGTGTAGTTTTCCCTCGGTAGGGGCCCATACCGAGGTTTATTGCATGTTTGTAACATATTCCATTTTGAACTTTTAATCCGTGAGCATTGGCCAGCTCGTGGATTGGATGTTTGAGAAGGACGAGTAGTCTTGTTTGATTAACAAAAACTAACAAATTAACGGTACTTGGTTACGGTTACATACAGTGGGTTTTTTGAATAATTTTTGCCCTTGTCCTCAGAAAACGGTAATGATGGTGAAGGCACTGAATGTTTAGATCCAAAACCAGGGGCTTACGCGCACTCTTCGTGTGCTGTTGCGCGCCCGCCTGGTGCGCTACTGCGCGCACTCCAGGTGCGCTGCTGCGCGCACTCTTCGTGTGCTGCTGCGCGCGCTCCTGGTGCGCTGCTGCGCGCGCTCCTCGTATGCTGCTGCGCGCGCTCCTCGTATGCTGTTGCGCGCACTCCTGGTGCGCTGCTGCGCGCACTCCTGGTGCGCCACTGCGCGCACTCCTGGTGCGCTGCTACGCGCACTCTCCGTGCGCTTTTGCGCGCACTCCTGGTGCGCTGCTGCGCGCACTCCTGGTGCGCTGCTGTGCGCACTCCTGGTGTGCTGCTGCGCGCACTCCTCGTGTGCTGCTGCACGCACTCCTCATGCGCTATTGCGCGCACTCCTGGTGTTATTAAAAGGGTTATATATCAGGTAGGTGCGGGAGGATTTTATAAATCTATCTCCCAAATCTACGGCGGTTCCTAACGTTGGTGTATGATGAATTCCAGGGTCATCGAAAGCCGCGTCTCCGCCCACACCCCGGGATTCGAGCCCGCAGACTTCGGGTACGAGACCAGACGCCGCAGGGTGTTCCATGTTTCCTGCTCGGTGCAGACGACATCAGCTCGTGAACTTCCCCCAGCGCATCGGGTTGGAGATCCGAGCGGTTCAGTGAGCCTGCTACGGACAAAGACATATCTCCAATGTAAGATCTGTCCATTTTTATTTCGAGTCCCGAGACGCTACCCTCATTTCGTTTTTGTTAATGAGATTCTGATCGTGACCTAGATTTGTTGTGTGTAGTTTTCCCTCGGTAGGGGCCCATACCGAGGTTTATTGCATGTTTGTAACATATTCCATTTTGAACTTTTAATCCGTGAGCATTGGCCAGCTCGTGGATTGGATGTTTGAGAAGGACGAGTAGTCTTGTTTGATTAACAAGTCTTGTTTGATTAACAAAAACTAACAAATTAACGGTACTTGGTTTCGGTTACATACAGTGGGTTTTTTGAATAATTTTTGCCTTTGTCCTCAGAAAACGGTAATGATGGTGAAGGCACTGAATGTTTAGATCCAAGACCAGGGGCTTACGCGCACTCTTCGTGTGCTGTGGCGCGCCCGCCTGGTGCGCTACTGCGCGCACTCCAGGTGCGCTGCTGCGCGCACTCTACGTGTGCTGCTGCGCGAACTCCTGGTGCGCTGCTGCGCAAGCTCCTCGTATGCTGCTGCGCGCGCTCCTCGTATGCTGCTGCGCGCACTCCTGGTGTGCTGCTGCGCGCACTCCTGGTGCGCTGCTGCGCGCACTCCTGGTGCGCTGCTGCGCGCACTCCTGGTGCGCTGCTGCGCACACTCCTCGTGTGCTGCTGCACGCACTTCTCGTGCGCTATTGCGCGCACTCCTGGTGTTATTAAAAGGGTTATATATCAGGTAGGTGCGGGAGGATTTTATAAATCTATCTCCCAAATCTACGGCGGTTCTTAACGTTGGTGTATGATGAATTCCAGGGTCATCGAAAGCCGCGTCTCCGCCCACACCGCGGGATTCGAGCCCGCAGACTTCGGGTACGAGACCAGACGCTGCAGGGTGTTCCATGTTTCCTGCTCGGTGCTGACGACATCGGCTCGTGAACTTCCCCCAGCGCGTCGGGTTGGAGATCCGAGCGGTTCAGTGAGCCTGCTACGGACAAAGACATATCTCCAAAGTAAGATCTGTCCATTTTTATTTCGAGTCCCAAGTTGACGCTACCCTCATTTCGTTTTTGGTAATGAGATTCTGATCGTGACCTAGATTTGTTGTGTGTAGTTTTCCCTCGGTAGGGGCCCATACCGAGGTTTATTGCATGTTTGTAACATATTCCATTTTGAACTTTTAATCCGTGAGCATTGGCCAGCTCGTGGATTGGATGTTTGAGAAGGACGAGTAGTCTTGTTTGATTAACAAAAACTAACAAATTAACGGTACTTGGTTACGGTTACATACAGTGGGTTTTTTGAATAATTTTTGCCTTTGTCCTCAGAAAACGGTAATGATGGTGAAGGCACTGAATGTTTAGATCCAAAACCAGGGGCTTACGCGCACTCTTCGTGTTCTGTTGCGCGCCCGCCTGGTGCGCTACTGCGCGCACTCCAGGTGCGCTGCTGCGCGCACTCTTCGTGTGCTGCTGCGCGCGCTCCTGGTGCGCTGCTGCGCGCGCTCCTCGTATGCTGCTGCGCGCGCTCCTCGTATGCTGTTGCGCGCACTCCTGGTGCGCTGCTGCGCGCACTCCTGGTGCGCCACTGCGCGCACTCCTGGTGCGCTGCTACGCGCACTCTCCGTGCGCTTTTGCGCGCACTCCTGGTGCGCTGCTGCGCGCACTCCTGGTGCGCTGCTGTGCGCACTCCTGGTGTGCTGCTGCGCGCACTCCTCGTGTGCTGCTGCACGCACTCCTCATGCGCTATTGCGCGCACTCCTGGTGTTATTAAAAGGGTTATATATCAGGTAGGTGCGGGAGGATTTTATAAATCTATCTCCCAAATCTACGGCGGTTCCTAACGTTGGTGTATGATGAATTCCAGGGTCATCGAAAGCCGCGTCTCCGCCCACACCCCGGGATTCGAGCCCGCAGACTTCGGGTACGAGACCAGACGCCGCAGGGTGTTCCATGTTTCCTGCTCGGTGCAGACGACATCAGCTCGTGAACTTCCCCCAGCGCATCGGGTTGGAGATCCGAGCGGTTCAGTGAGCCTGCTACGGACAAAGACATATCTCCAATGTAAGATCTGTCCATTTTTATTTCGAGTCCCGAGACGCTACCCTCATTTCGTTTTTGTTAATGAGATTCTGATCGTGACCTAGATTTGTTGTGTGTAGTTTTCCCTCGGTAGGGGCCCATACCGAGGTTTATTGCATGTTTGTAACATATTCCATTTTGAACTTTTAATCCGTGAGCATTGGCCAGCTCGTGGATTGGATGTTTGAGAAGGACGAGTAGTCTTGTTTGATTAACAAGTCTTGTTTGATTAACAAGTCTTGTTTGATTAACAAAAACTAACAAATTAACGGTACTTGGTTTCGGTTACATACAGTGGGTTTTTTGAATAATTTTTGCCTTTGTCCTCAGAAAACGGTAATGATGGTGAAGGCACTGAATGTTTAGATCCAAGACCAGGGGCTTACGCGCACTCTTCGTGTGCTGTGGCGCGCCCGCCTGGTGCGCTACTGCGCGCACTCCAGGTGCGCTGCTGCGCGCACTCTACGTGTGCTGCTGCGCGAACTCTTGGTGCGCTGCTGCGCAAGCTCCTCGTATGCTGCTGCGCGCGCTCCTCGTATGCTGCTGCGCGCACTCCTGGTGTGCTGCTGCGCGCACTCCTGGTGCGCTGCTGCGCACACTCCTGGTGCGCTGCTGCGCACACTCCTCGTGTGCTGCTGCACGCACTTCTCGTGCGCTATTGCGCGCACTCCTGGTGTTATTAAAAGGGTTATATATCAGGTAGGTGCGGGAGGATTTTATAAATCTATCTCCCAAATCTACGGCGGTTCCTAACGTTGGTGTATGATGAATTCCAGGGTCACCGAAAGCCGCGTCTCCGCCCACACCCCGGGATTCGAGCCCGCAGACTTCGGGTACGAGACCAGACGCCGCAGGGTGTTCCATGTTTCCTGCTCGGTGCAGACGACATCAGCTCGTGAACTTCCCCCAGCGCGTCGGGTTGGAGATCCGAGCGGTTCAGTGAGCCTGCTACGGACAAAGACATATCTCCAAAGTAAGATCTGTCCATTTTTATTTCGAGTCCCGAGACACTACCCTCATTTCGTTTTTGTTAATGAGATTCTGATCGTGACCTAGATTTGTTGTGTGTAGTTTTCCCTCGGTAGGGGCCCATACCGAGGTTTATTGCATGTTTGTAACATATTCCATTCTGAACTTTTAATCCGTGAGCATCGGCCAGCTCGTGGATTGGATGTTTGAGAAGGACGAGTAGTCTTGTTTGATTAACAAGTCTTGTTTGATTAACAAAAACTAACAAATTAACGGTACTTGGTTTCGGTTACATACAGTGGGTTTTTTGAATAATTTTTGCCTTTGTCCTCAGAAAACGGTAATGATGGTGAAGGCACTGAATGTTTAGATCCAAGACCAGGGGCTTACGCGCACTCTTCGTGTGCTGTGGCGCGCCCGCCTGGTGCGCTACTGCGCGCACTCTACGTGTGCTGCTGCGCGAACTCTTGGTGCGCTGCTGCGCAAGCTCCTCGTATGCTGCTGCGCGCGCTCCTCGTATGCTGCTGCGCGCACTCCTGGTGTGCTGCTGCGCGCACTCCTGGTGCGCTGCTGCGCGCACTCCTGGTGCGCTGCTGCGCACACTCCTCGTGTGCTGCTGCACGCACTTCTCGTGCGCTATTGCGCGCACTCCTGGTGTTATTAAAAGGGTTATATATCAGGTAGGTGCGGGAGGATTTTATAAATCTATCTCCCAAATCTACGGCGGTTCTTAACGTTGGTGTATGATGAATTCCAGGGTCATCGAAAGCCGCGTCTCCGCCCACACCCCGGGATTCGAGCCCGCAGACTTCGGGTACGAGACCAGACGCCGCAGGGTGTTCCATGTTTCCTGCTTGGTGCAGACGACATCAGCTCGTGAACTTCCCCCAGCGCATCGGGTTGGAGATCCGAGCGGTTCAGTGAGCCTGCTACGGACAAAGACATATCTCCAATGTAAGATCTGTCCATTTTTATTTCGAGTCCCGAGACGCTACCCTCATTTCGTTTTTGTTAATGAGATTCTGATCGTGACCTAGATTTGTTGTGTGTAGTTTTCCCTCGGTAGGGGCCCATACCGAGGTTTATTGCATGTTTGTAACATATTCCATTTTGAACTTTTAATCCGTGAGCATTGGCCAGCTCGTGAATTGGATGTTTGAGAAGGACGAGTAGTCTTGTTTGATTAACAAGTCTTGTTTGATTAACAAAAACTAACAAATTAACGGTACTTGGTTTCGGTTACATACAGTGGGTTTTTTGAATAATTTTTGCCTTTGTCCTCAGAAAACGGTAATGATGGTGAAGGCACTGAATGTTTAGATCCAAGACCAGGGGCTTACGCGCACTCTTCGTGTGCTGTGGCGCGCCCGCCTGGTGCGCTACTGCGCGCACTCTACGTGTGCTGCTGCGCGAACTCTTGGTGCGCTGCTGCGCAAGCTCCTCGTATGCTGCTGCGCGCGCTCCTCGTATGCTGCTGCGCGCACTCCTGGTGTGCTGCTGCGCGCACTCCTGGTGCGCTGCTGCGCGCACTCCTGGTGCGCTGCTGCGCACACTCCTCGTGTGCTGCTGCACGCACTTCTCGTGCGCTATTGCGCGCACTCCTGGTGTTATTAAAAGGGTTATATATCAGGTAGGTGCGGGAGGATTTTATAAATCTATCTCCCAAATCTACGGCGGTTCTTAACGTTGGTGTATGATGAATTCCAGGGTCATCGAAAGCCGCGTCTCCGCCCACACCCCGGGATTCGAGCCCGCAGACTTCGGGTACGAGACCAGACGCTGCAGGGTGTTCCATGTTTCCTGCTCGGTGCTGACGACATCGGCTCGTGAACTTCCCCCAGCGCGTCGGGTTGGAGATCCGAGCGGTTCAGTGAGCCTGCTACGGACAAAGACATATCTCCAAAGTAAGATCTGTCCATTTTTATTTCGAGTCCCAAGTTGACGCTACCCTCATTTCGTTTTTGGTAATGAGATTCTGATCGTGACCTAGATTTGTTGTGTGTAGTTTTCCCTCGGTAGGGGCCCATACCGAGGTTTATTGCATGTTTGTAACATATTCCATTTTGAACTTTTAATCCGTGAGCATTGGCCAGCTCGTGGATTGGATGTTTGAGAAGGACGAGTAGTCTTGTTTGATTAACAAAAACTAACAAATTAACGGTACTTGGTTACGGTTACATACAGTGGGTTTTTTGAATAATTTTTGCCCTTGTCCTCAGAAAACGGTAATGATGGTGAAGGCACTGAATGTTTAGATCCAAAACCAGGGGCTTACGCGAACTCTTCGTGTGCTGTTGCGCGCCCGCCTGGTGCGCTACTGCGCGCACTCCAGGTGCGCTGCTGCGCGCACTCCAGGTGCGCTGCTGCGCGCACTCTTCGTGTGCTGCTGCGCGCGCTCCTGGTGCGCTGCTGCGCGCGCTCCTCGTATGCTGCTGCGCGCGCTCCTCGTATGCTGTTGCGCGCACTCCTGGTGCGCCACTGCGCGCACTCCTGGTGCGCTGCTACGCGCACTCCTGGTGCGCTGCTACGCGCACTCCTGGTGCGCTGCTGCGCGCACTCCTGGTGCGCTGCTGCGCGCACTCCTGGTGCGCTGCTGCGCGCACTCCTCGTGTGCTGCTGCACGCACTCCTCGTGCGCTATTGCGCGCACTCCTGGTGTTATTAAAAGGGTTATATATCAGGTAGGTGCGGGAGGATTTTATAAATTTATCTCCCAAATCTACGGCGGTTCCTAACGTTGGTGTATGATGAATTCCAGGGTCATCGAAAGCCGCGTCTCCGCCCACACCCCGGGATTCGAGCCCGCAGACTTCGGGTACGAGACCAGACGCCGCAGCGTGTTCCATGTTTCCTGCTCGGTGCAGACGACATCAGCTCGTGAACTTCCCCCAGCGCGTCGGGTTGGAGATCCGAGCGGTTCAGTGAGCCTGCTACGGACAAAGACATATCTCCAAAGTAAGATCTGTCCATTTTTATTTCGAGTCCCGAGACACTACCCTCATTTCGTTTTTGTTAATGAGATTCTGATCGTGACCTAGATTTGTTGTGTGTAGTTTTCCCTCGGTAGGGGCCCATACCGAGGTTTATTGCATGTTTGTAACATATTCCATTCTGAACTTTTAATCCGTGAGCATCGGCCAGCTCGTGGATTGGTTGTTTGAGAAGGACGAGTAGTCTTGTTTGATTAACAAGTCTTGTTTGATTAACAAAAACTAACAAATTAACGGTACTTGGTTTCGGTTACATACAGTGGGTTTTTTGAATAATTTTTGCCTTTGTCCTCAGAAAACGGTAATGATGGTGAAGGCACTGAATGATTAGATCCAAGACCAGGGGCTTACGCGCACTCTTCGTGTGCTGTGGCGCGCCCGCCTGGTGCGCTACTGCGCGCACTCCAGGTGCGCTGCTGCGCGCACTCTTCGTGTGCTGCTGCGCGAACTCCTGGTGCGCTGCTGCGCAAGCTCCTCGTATGCTGCTGCGCGCGCTCCTCGTATGCTGCTGCAAGCGCTCCTCGTATGCTGTTGCGCGCACTCCTGGTGCGCTGCTGCGCGCACTCCTGGTGTGCTGCTGCGCGCACTCCTGGTGCGCTGCTGCGCGCACTCCTGGTGCGCTGCTGCGCGCACTCCTGGTGCAATGCTGCGCACACTCCTCGTGTGCTGCTGCACGCACTTCTCGTGCGCTATTGCGCGCACTCCTGGTGTTATTAAAAGGGTTATATATCAGGTAGGTGCGGGAGGATTTTATAAATCTATCTCCCAAATCTACGGCGGTTCTTAACGTTGGTGTATGATGAATTCCAGGGTCATCGAAAGCCGCGTCTCCGCCCACACCCCGGGATTCGAGCCCGCAGACTTCGGGTACGAGACCAGACGCTGCAGGGTGTTCCATGTTTCCTGCTCGGTGCTGACGACATCGGCTCGTGAACTTCCCCCAGCGCGTCGGGTTGGAGATCCGAGCGGTTCAGTGAGCCTGCTACGGACAAAGACATATCTCCAAAGTAAGATCTGTCCATTTTTATTTCGAGTCCCAAGTTGACGCTACCCTCATTTCGTTTTTGTTAATGAGATTCTGATCGTGACCTAGATTTGTTGTGTGTAGTTTTCCCTCGGTAGGGGCCCATACCGAGGTTTATTGCATGTTTGTAACATATTCCATTTTGAACTTTTAATCCGTGAGCATCGGCCAGCTCGTGGATTGGATGTTTGAGAAGGACGAGTAGTCTTGTTTGATTAACAAAAACTAACAAATTAACGGTACTTGGTTACGGTTACATACAGTGGGTTTTTTGAATAATTTTTGCCTTTGTCCTCAGAAAACGGTAATGATGGTGAAGGCACTGAATGTTTAGATCCAAGACCAGGGGCTTACGCGCACTCTTCGTGTGCTGTTGCGCGCCCGCCTGGTGCGCTACTGCACGCACTCTTCGTGTGCTGCTGCGCGCACTCCTGGTGCGCTGCTGCGCGCGCTCCTCGTATGCTGCTGCGCGCGCTCCTCGTATGCTGTTGCGCGCACTCCTGGTGCGCTGCTGCGCGCACTCCTGATGCGCCGCTGCGCGCACTCCTGGTGCGCCACTGCGCGCACTCCTGGTGCGCTGCTACGCGCACTCCTCGTGCACTGTTGCGCGCACTCCCCGTGCGCTGTTGCGCGCAATCCTGGTGCGCTGCTGCGCGCACTCCTGGTGCGCTGCTGCGCACACTCCTGGTGCGCTGCTGCGCACACTCCTGGTGCGCTGCTGCGCACACTCCTGGTGCGCTGCTGCGCACACTCCTCGTGTGCTGCTGCACGCACTCCTGGTGTTATTAAAAGGGTTATATATCAGGTAGGTGCGGGAGGATTTTATAAATCTATCTCCCAAATCAACGGCGGTTCCTAACGTTGGTGTATGATGAATTCCAGGGTCATCGAAAGCCGCGTCTCCGCCCACACCCCGGGATTCGAGCCCGCAGACTTCGGGTACGAGACCAGACGCCGCAGGGTGTTCCATGTTTCCTGCTCGGTGCAGACGACATCAGCTCGTGAACTTCCCCCAGCGCATCGGGTTGGAGATCCGAGCGGTTCAGTGAGCCTGCTACGGACAAAGACATATCTCCAATGTAAGATCTGTCCATTTTTATTTCGAGTCCCGAGACGCTACCCTCATTTCGTTTTTGTTAATGAGATTCTGATCGTGACCTAGATTTGTTGTGTGTAGTTTTCCCTCGGTAGGGGCCCATACCGAGGTTTATTGCATTTTTGTAACATATTCCATTTTGAACTTTTAATCCGTGAGCATCGGCCAGCTCGTGGATTGGATGTTTGAGAAGGACGAGTAGTCTTGTTTGATTAACAAAAACTAACAAATTAACGGTACTTGGTTACGGTTACATACAGTGGGTTTTTTGAATAATTTTTGCCTTTGTCCTCAGAAAACGGTAATGATGGTGAAGGCACTGAATGTTTAGATCCAAGACCAGGGGCTTACGCGCACTCTTCGTGTGCTGTTGCGCGCCCGCCTGGTGCGCTGCTGCACGCACTCTTCGTGTGCTGCTGCGCGCACTCCTGGTGCGCTGCTGCGCGCGCTCCTCGTATGCTGCTGCGCGCGCTCCTCGTATGCTGTTGCGCGCACTCCTGGTGCGCTGCTGCGCGCACTCCTGATGCGCCGCTGCGCGCACTCCTGGTGCGCCACTGCGCGCACTCCTGGTGCGCTGCTACGCGCACTCCTCGTGCACTGTTGCGCGCACTCCCCGTGCGCTGTTGCGCGCAATCCTGGTGCGCTGCTGCGCGCACTCCTGGTGCGCTGCTGCGCACACTCCTGGTGCGCTGCTGCGCACACTCCTGGTGCGCTGCTGCGCACACTCCTGGTGCGCTGCTGCGCACACTCCTCGTGTGCTGCTGCACGCACTCCTGGTGTTATTAAAAGGGTTATATATCAGGTAGGTGCGGGAGGATTTTATAAATCTATCTCCCAAATCAACGGCGGTTCCTAACGTTGGTGTATGATGAATTCCAGGGTCATCGAAAGCCGCGTCTCCGCCCACACCCCGGGATTCGAGCCCGCAGACTTCGGGTACGAGACCAGACGCCGCAGGGTGTTCCATGTTTCCTGCTCGGTGCAGACGACATCAGCTCGTGAACTTCCCCCAGCGCATCGGGTTGGAGATCCGAGCGGTTCAGTGAGCCTGCTACGGACAAAGACATATCTCCAATGTAAGATCTGTCCATTTTTATTTCGAGTCCCGAGACGCTACCCTCATTTCGTTTTTGTTAATGAGATTCTGATCGTGACCTAGATTTGTTGTGTGTAGTTTTCCCTCGGTAGGGGCCCATACCGAGGTTTATTGCATGTTTGTAACATATTCCATTTTGAACTTTTAATCCGTGAGCATTGGCCAGCTCGTGGATTGGATGTTTGAGAAGGACGAGTAGTCTTGTTTGATTAACAAGTCTTGTTTGATTAACAAAAACTAACAAATTAACGGTACTTGGTTTCGGTTACATACAGTGGGTTTTTTGAATAATTTTTGCCTTTGTCCTCAGAAAACGGTAATGATGGTGAAGGCACTGAATGTTTAGATCCAAGACCAGGGGCTTACGCGCACTCTTCGTGTGCTGTGGCGCGCCCGCCTGGTGCGCTACTGCGCGCACTCCAGGTGCGCTGCTGCGCGCACTCTACGTGTGCTGCTGCGCGAACTCTTGGTGCGCTGCTGCGCAAGCTCCTCGTATGCTGCTGCGCGCGCTCCTCGTATGCTGCTGCGCGCACTCCTGGTGTGCTGCTGCGCGCACTCCTGGTGCGCTGCTGCGCGCACTCCTGGTGCGCTGCTGCGCACACTCCTCGTGTGCTGCTGCACGCACTTCTCGTGCGCTATTGCGCGCACTCCTGGTGTTATTAAAAGGGTTATATATCAGGTAGGTGCGGGAGGATTTTATAAATCTATCTCCCAAATCTACGGCGGTTCTTAACGTTGGTGTATGATGAATTCCAGGGTCATCGAAAGCCGCGTCTCCGCCCACACCCCGGGATTCGAGCCCGCAGACTTCGGGTACGAGACCAGACGCTGCAGGGTGTTCCATGTTTCCTGCTCGGTGCTGACGACATCGGCTCGTGAACTTCCCCCAGCGCGTCGGGTTGGAGATCCGAGCGGTTCAGTGAGCCTGCTACGGACAAAGACATATCTCCAAAGTAAGATCTGTCCATTTTTATTTCGAGTCCCAAGTTGACGCTACCCTCATTTCGTTTTTGGTAATGAGATTCTGATCGTGACCTAGATTTGTTGTGTGTAGTTTTCCCTCGGTAGGGGCCCATACCGAGGTTTATTGCATGTTTGTAACATATTCCATTTTGAACTTTTAATCCGTGAGCATTGGCCAGCTCGTGGATTGGATGTTTGAGAAGGACGAGTAGTCTAGTTTGATTAACAAAAACTAACAAATTAACGGTACTTGGTTACGGTTACATACAGTGGGTTTTTTGAATAATTTTTGCCTTTGTCCTCAGAAAACGGTAATGATGGTGAAGGCACTGAATGTTTAGATCCAAAACCAGGGGCTTACGCGCACTCTTCGTGTGCTGTTGCGCGCCCGCCTGGTGCGCTACTGCGCGCACTCCAGGTGCGCTGCTGCGCGCACTCTTCGTGTGCTGCTGCGCGCGCTCCTGGTGCGCTGCTGCGCGCGCTCCTCGTATGCTGCTGCGCGCGCTCCTCGTATGCTGTTGCGCGCACTCCTGGTGCGCTGCTGCGCGCACTCCTGGTGCGCCACTGCGCGCACTCCTGGTGCGCTGCTACGCGCACTCTCCGTGCGCTTTTGCGCGCACTCCTGGTGCGCTGCTGCGCGCACTCCTGGTGCGCTGCTGTGCGCACTCCTGGTGTGCTGCTGCGCGCACTCCTCGTGTGCTGCTGCACGCACTCCTCATGCGCTATTGCGCGCACTCCTGGTGTTATTAAAAGGGTTATATATCAGGTAGGTGCGGGAGGATTTTATAAATCTATCTCCCAAATCTACGGCGGTTCCTAACGTTGGTGTATGATGAATTCCAGGGTCATCGAAAGCCGCGTCTCCGCCCACACCCCGGGATTCGAGCCCGCAGACTTCGGGTACGAGACCAGACGCCGCAGGGTGTTCCATGTTTCCTGCTCGGTGCAGACGACATCAGCTCGTGAACTTCCCCCAGCGCATCGGGTTGGAGATCCGAGCGGTTCAGTGAGCCTGCTACGGACAAAGACATATCTCCAATGTAAGATCTGTCCATTTTTATTTCGAGTCCCGAGACGCTACCCTCATTTCGTTTTTGTTAATGAGATTCTGATCGTGACCTAGATTTGTTGTGTGTAGTTTTCCCTCGGTAGGGGCCCATACCGAGGTTTATTGCATGTTTGTAACATATTCCATTTTGAACTTTTAATCCGTGAGCATTGGCCAGCTCGTGGATTGGATGTTTGAGAAGGACGAGTAGTCTTGTTTGATTAACAAGTCTTGTTTGATTAACAAAAACTAACAAATTAACGGTACTTGGTTTCGGTTACATACAGTGGGTTTTTTGAATAATTTTTGCCTTTGTCCTCAGAAAACGGTAATGATGGTGAAGGCACTGAATGTTTAGTTCCAAGACCAGGGGCTTACGCGCACTCTTCGTGTGCTGTGGCGCGCCCGCCTGGTGCGCTACTGCGCGCACTCCAGGTGCGCTGCTGCGCGCACTCTACGTGTGCTGCTGCGCGAACTCCTGGTGCGCTGCTGCGCAAGCTCCTCGTATGCTACTGCGCGCGCTCCTCGTATGCTGCTGCGCGCACTCCTGGTGTGCTGCTGCGCGCACTCCTGGTGCGCTGCTGCGCGCACTCCTGGTGCGCTGCTGCGCGCACTCCTGGTGCGCTGCTGCGCGCACTCCTGGTGCGCTGCTGCGCACACTCCTCGTGTGCTGCTGCACGCACTTCTCGTGCGCTATTGCGCGCACTCCTGGTGTTATTAAAAGGGTTATATATCAGGTAGGTGCGGGAGGATTTTATAAATCTATCTTCCAAATCTACGGCGGTTCTTAACGTTGGTGTATGATGAATTCCAGGGTCATCGAAAGCCGCGTCTCCGCCCACACCCCGGGATTCGAGCCCGCAGACTTCGGGTACGAGACCAGACGCTGCAGGGTGTTCCATGTTTCCTGCTCGGTGCTGACGACATCGGCTCGTGAACTTCCCCCAGCGCGTCGGGTTGGAGATCCGAGCGGTTCAGTGAGCCTGCTACGGACAAAGACATATCTCCAATGTAAGATCTGTCCATTTTTATTTCGAGTCCCGAGACGCTACCCTCATTTCGTTTTTGTTAATGAGATTCTGATCGTGACCTAGATTTGTTGTGTGTAGTTTTCCCTCGGTAGGGGCCCATACCGAGGTTTATTGCATGTTTGTAACATATTCCATTTTGAACTTTTAATCCGTGAGCATTGGCCAGCTCGTGGATTGGATGTTTGAGAAGGACGAGTAGTCTTGTTTGATTAACAAGTCTTGTTTGATTAACAAAAACTAACAAATTAACGGTACTTGGTTTCGGTTACATACAGTGGGTTTTTTGAATAATTTTTGCCTTTGTCCTCAGAAAACGGTAATGATGGTGAAGGCACTGAATGTTTAGATCCAAGACCAGGGGCTTACGCGCACTCTTCGTGTGCTGTGGCGCGCCCGCCTGGTGCGCTACTGCGCGCACTCCAGGTGCGCTGCTGCGCGCACTCTACGTGTGCTGCTGCGCGAACTCCTGGTGCGCTGCTGCGCAAGCTCCTCGTATGCTGCTGCGCGCGCTCCTCGTATGCTGCTGCGCGCACTCCTGGTGTGCTGCTGCGCGCACTCCTGGTGCGCTGCTGCGCGCACTCCTGGTGCGCTGCTGCGCGCACTCCTGGTGCGCTGCTGCGCACACTCCTCGTGTGCTGCTGCACGCACTTCTCGTGCGCTATTGCGCGCACTCCTGGTGTTATTAAAAGGGTTATATATCAGGTAGGTGCGGGAGGATTTTATAAATCTATCTCCCAAATCTACGGCGGTTCTTAACGTTGGTGTATGATGAATTCCAGGGTCATCGAAAGCCGCGTCTCCGCCCACACCCCGGGATTCGAGCCCGCAGACTTCGGGTACGAGACCAGACGCTGCAGGGTGTTCCATGTTTCCTGCTCGGTGCTGACGACATCGGCTCGTGAACTTCCCCCAGCGCGTCGGGTTGGAGATCCGAGCGGTTCAGTGAGCCTGCTACGGACAAAGACATATCTCCAATGTAAGATCTGTCCATTTTTATTTCGAGTCCCAAGTTGACGCTACCCTCATTTCGTTTTTGGTAATGAGATTCTGATCGTGACCTAGATTTGTTGTGTGTAGTTTTCCCTCGGTAGGGGCCCATACCGAGGTTTATTGCATGTTTGTAACATATTCCATTTTGAACTTTTAATCCGTGAGCATTGGCCAGCTCGTGGATTGGATGTTTGAGAAGGACGAGTAGTCTTGTTTGATTAACAAGTCTTGTTTGATTAACAAAAACTAACAAATTAACGGTACTTGGTTTCGGTTACATACAGTGGGTTTTTTGAATAATTTTTGCCTTTGTCCTCAGAAAACGGTAATGATGGTGAAGGCACTGAATGTTTAGATCCAAAACCAGGGGCTTACGCGCACTCTTCGTGTGCTGTTGCGCGCCCGCCTGGTGCGCTACTGCGCGCACTCCAGGTGCGCTGCTGCGCGCACTCTTCGTGTGCTGCTGCGCGCGCTCCTGGTGCGCTGCTGCGCGCGCTCCTCGTATGCTGCTGCGCGCGCTCCTCGTATGCTGTTGCGCGCACTCCTGGTGCGCTGCTGCGCGCACTCCTGGTGCGCCACTGCGCGCACTCCTGGTGCGCTGCTACGCGCACTCTCCGTGCGCTTTTGCGCGCACTCCTGGTGCGCTGCTGTGCGCACTCCTGGTGTGCTGCTGCGCGCACTCCTCGTGTGCTGCTGCACGCACTCCTCATGCGCTATTGCGCGCACTCCTGGTGTTATTAAAAGGGTTATATATCAGGTAGGTGCGGGAGGATTTTATAAATCTATCTCCCAAATCTACGGCGGTTCCTAACGTTGGTGTATGATGAATTCCAGGGTCATCGAAAGCCGCGTCTCCGCCCACACCCCGGGATTCGAGCCCGCAGACTTCGGGTACGAGACCAGACGCCGCAGGGTGTTCCATGTTTCCTGCTCGGTGCAGACGACATCAGCTCGTGAACTTCCCCCAGCGCATCGGGTTGGAGATCCGAGCGGTTCAGTGAGCCTGCTACGGACAAAGACATATCTCCAATGTAAGATCTGTCCATTTTTATTTCGAGTCCCGAGACGCTACCCTCATTTCGTTTTTGTTAATGAGATTCTGATCGTGACCTAGATTTGTTGTGTGTAGTTTTCCCTCGGTAGGGGCCCATACCGAGGTTTATTGCATGTTTGTAACATATTCCATTTTGAACTTTTAATCCGTGAGCATTGGCCAGCTCGTGGATTGGATGTTTGAGAAGGACGAGTAGTCTTGTTTGATTAACAAGTCTTGTTTGATTAACAAAAACTAACAAATTAACGGTACTTGGTTTCGGTTACATACAGTGGGTTTTTTGAATAATTTTTGCCTTTGTCCTCAGAAAACGGTAATGATGGTGAAGGCACTGAATGTTTAGTTCCAAGACCAGGGGCTTACGCGCACTCTTCGTGTGCTGTGGCGCGCCCGCCTGGTGCGCTACTGCGCGCACTCCAGGTGCGCTGCTGCGCGCACTCTACGTGTGCTGCTGCGCGAACTCCTGGTGCGCTGCTGCGCAAGCTCCTCGTATGCTACTGCGCGCGCTCCTCGTATGCTGCTGCGCGCACTCCTGGTGTGCTGCTGCGCGCACTCCTGGTGCGCTGCTGCGCGCACTCCTGGTGTGCTGTTGCGCGCCCGCCTGGTGCGCTACTGCGCGCACTCCAGGTGCGCTGCTGCGCGCACTCCAGGTGCGCTGCTGCGCGCACTCTTCGTGTGCTGCTGCGCGCGCTCCTGGTGCGCTGCTGCGCGCGCTCCTCGTATGCTGCTGCGCGCGCTCCTCGTATGCTGTTGCGCGCACTCCTGGTGCGCCACTGCGCGCACTCCTGGTGCGCTGCTACGCGCACTCCTGGTGCGCTGCTGCGCGCACTCCTGGTGCGCTGCTGCGCGCACTCCTGGTGTGCTGCTGCGCGCACTCCTCGTGTGCTGCTGCACGCACTCCTCGTGCGCTATTGCGCGCACTCCTGGTGTTATTAAAAGGGTTATATATCAGGTAGGTGCGGGAGGATTTTATAAATCTATCTCCCAAATCTACGGCGGTTCCTAACGTTGGTGTATGATGAATTCCAGGGTCATCGAAAGCCGCGTCTCCGCCCACACCCCGGGATTCGAGCCCGCAGACTTCGGGTACGAGACCAGACGCCGCAGGGTGTTCCATGTTTCCTGCTCGGTGCAGACGACATCAGCTCGTGAACTTCCCCCAGCGCGTCGGGTTGGAGATCCGAGCGGTTCAGTGAGCCTGCTACGGACAAAGACATATCTCCAAAGTAAGATCTGTCCATTTTTATTTCGAGTCCCGAGACACTACCCTCATTTCGTTTTTGTTAATGAGATTCTGATCGTGACCTAGATTTGTTGTGTGTAGTTTTCCCTCGGTAGGGGCCCATACCGAGGTTTATTGCATGTTTGTAACATATTCCATTCTGAACTTTTAATCCGTGAGCATCGGCCAGCTCGTGGATTGGATGTTTGAGAAGGACGAGTAGTCTTGTTTGATTAACAAGTCTTGTTTGATTAACAAAAACTAACAAATTAACGGTACTTGGTTTCGGTTACATACAGTGGGTTTTTTGAATAATTTTTGCCTTTGTCCTCAGAAAACGGTAATGATGGTGAAGGCACTGAATGATTAGATCCAAGACCAGGGGCTTACGCGCACTCTTCGTGTGCTGTGGCGCGCCCGCCTGGTGCGCTACTGCGCGCACTCCAGGTGCGCTGCTGCGCGCACTCTTCGTGTGCTGTTGCGCGCCCGCCTGGTGCGCTGCTGCACGCACTCTTCGTGTGCTGCTGCGCGCACTCCTGGTGCGCTGCTGCGCGCGCTCCTCGTATGCTGCTGCGCGCGCTCCTCGTATGCTGTTGCGCGCACTCCTGGTGCGCTGCTGCGCGCACTCCTGATGCGCCGCTGCGCGCACTCCTGGTGCGCCACTGCGCGCACTCCTGGTGCGGTGCTACGCGCACTCCTCGTGCACTGTTGCGCGCACTCCTGGTGCGCTGCTGCGCGCACTCCTGGTGCGCTGCTGCGCGCACTCCTGGTGCGCTGCTGCGCACACTCCTCGTGTGCTGCTGCACGCACTCCTCGTGCGCTATTGCGCGCACTCCTGGTGTTATTAAAAGGGTTATATGTCAGGTAGGTGCGGGAGGATTTTATAAATCTATCTCCCAAATCTACGGCGGTTCCTAACGTTGGTGTATGATGAATTCCAGGGTCATCGAAAGCCGCGTCTCCGCCCACACCCCGGGATTCGAGCCCGCAGACTTAGGGTACGAGACCAGACGCCGCAGGGTGTTCCATGTTTCCTGCTCGGTGCTGACGACATCAGCTCGTGAACTTCCCCCAGCGCGTCGGGTTGGAGATCCGAGCGGTTCAATGAGCCTGCTACGGACAAAGACATATTTCCAAAGTAAGATCTGTCCATTTTTATTTCGAGTTCCGAGTTGACGCTACCCTCATTTCGTTTTTGTTAATGAGATTCTGATCGTGACCTAGATTTGTTGTGTGTAGTTTTCCCTCGGTAGGGGCCCATACCGAGGTTTATTGCATGTTTGTAACATATTCCATTTTGAACTTTTAATCCGTGAGCATCGGCCAGCTCGTGGATTGGATGTTTGAGAAGGACGAGTAGTCTTGTTTGATTAACAAAAACTAACAAATTAACGGTACTTGGTTACGGTTACATACAGTGGGTTTTTTGAATAATTTTTGCCTTTGTCCTCAGAAAACGGTAATGATGGTGAAGGCACTGAATGTTTAGTTCCAAGACCAGGGGCTTACGCGCACTCTTCGTGTGCTGTGGCGCGCCCGCCTGGTGCGCTACTGCGCGCACTCCAGGTGCGCTGCTGCGCGCACTCTACGTGTGCTGCTGCGCGAACTCCTGGTGCGCTGCTGCGCAAGCTCCTCGTATGCTACTGCGCGCGCTCCTCGTATGCTGCTGCGCGCACTCCTGGTGTGCTGCTGCGCGCACTCCTGGTGCGCTGCTGCGCGCACTCCTGGTGTGCTGTTGCGCGCCCGCCTGGTGCGCTACTGCGCGCACTCCAGGTGCGCTGCTGCGCGCACTCCAGGTGCGCTGCTGCGCGCACTCTTCGTGTGCTGCTGCGCGCGCTCCTGGTGCGCTGCTGCGCGCGCTCCTCGTATGCTGCTGCGCGCGCTCCTCGTATGCTGTTGCGCGCACTCCTGGTGCGCCACTGCGCGCACTCCTGGTGCGCTGCTACGCGCACTCCTGGTGCGCTGCTGCGCGCACTCCTGGTGCGCTGCTGCGCGCACTCCTGGTGTGCTGCTGCGCGCACTCCTCGTGTGCTGCTGCACGCACTCCTCGTGCGCTATTGCGCGCACTCCTGGTGTTATTAAAAGGGTTATATATCAGGTAGGTGCGGGAGGATTTTATAAATCTATCTCCCAAATCTACGGCGGTTCCTAACGTTGGTGTATGATGAATTCCAGGGTCATCGAAAGCCGCGTCTCCGCCCACACCCCGGGATTCGAGCCCGCAGACTTCGGGTACGAGACCAGACGCCGCAGGGTGTTCCATGTTTCCTGCTCGGTGCAGACGACATCAGCTCGTGAACTTCCCCCAGCGCGTCGGGTTGGAGATCCGAGCGGTTCAGTGAGCCTGCTACGGACAAAGACATATCTCCAAAGTAAGATCTGTCCATTTTTATTTCGAGTCCCGAGACACTACCCTCATTTCGTTTTTGTTAATGAGATTCTGATCGTGACCTAGATTTGTTGTGTGTAGTTTTCCCTCGGTAGGGGCCCATACCGAGGTTTATTGCATGTTTGTAACATATTCCATTCTGAACTTTTAATCCGTGAGCATCGGCCAGCTCGTGGATTGGATGTTTGAGAAGGACGAGTAGTCTTGTTTGATTAACAAGTCTTGTTTGATTAACAAAAACTAACAAATTAACGGTACTTGGTTTCGGTTACATACAGTGGGTTTTTTGAATAATTTTTGCCTTTGTCCTCAGAAAACGGTAATGATGGTGAAGGCACTGAATGATTAGATCCAAGACCAGGGGCTTACGCGCACTCTTCGTGTGCTGTGGCGCGCCCGCCTGGTGCGCTACTGCGCGCACTCCAGGTGCGCTGCTGCGCGCACTCTTCGTGTGCTGTTGCGCGCCCGCCTGGTGCGCTGCTGCACGCACTCTTCGTGTGCTGCTGCGCGCACTCCTGGTGCGCTGCTGCGCGCGCTCCTCGTATGCTGCTGCGCGCGCTCCTCGTATGCTGTTGCGCGCACTCCTGGTGCGCTGCTGCGCGCACTCCTGATGCGCCGCTGCGCGCACTCCTGGTGCGCCACTGCGCGCACTCCTGGTGCGGTGCTACGCGCACTCCTCGTGCACTGTTGCGCGCACTCCTGGTGCGCTGCTGCGCGCACTCCTGGTGCGCTGCTGCGCGCACTCCTGGTGCGCTGCTGCGCACACTCCTCGTGTGCTGCTGCACGCACTCCTCGTGCGCTATTGCGCGCACTCCTGGTGTTATTAAAAGGGTTATATGTCAGGTAGGTGCGGGAGGATTTTATAAATCTATCTCCCAAATCTACGGCGGTTCCTAACGTTGGTGTATGATGAATTCCAGGGTCATCGAAAGCCGCGTCTCCGCCCACACCCCGGGATTCGAGCCCGCAGACTTAGGGTACGAGACCAGACGCCGCAGGGTGTTCCATGTTTCCTGCTCGGTGCTGACGACATCAGCTCGTGAACTTCCCCCAGCGCGTCGGGTTGGAGATCCGAGCGGTTCAATGAGCCTGCTACGGACAAAGACATATTTCCAAAGTAAGATCTGTCCATTTTTATTTCGAGTTCCGAGTTGACGCTACCCTCATTTCGTTTTTGTTAATGAGATTCTGATCGTGACCTAGATTTGTTGTGTGTAGTTTTCCCTCGGTAGGGGCCCATACCGAGGTTTATTGCATGTTTGTAACATATTCCATTTTGAACTTTTAATCCGTGAGCATCGGCCAGCTCGTGGATTGGATGTTTGAGAAGGACGAGTAGTCTTGTTTGATTAACAAAAACTAACAAATTAACGGTAGGTACTTGGTTACGGTTACATACAGTGGGTTTTTTGAATAATTTTTGCCCTTGTCCTCAGAAAACGGTAATGATGGTGAAGGCACTGAATGTTTAGATCCAAAACCAGGGGCTTACGCGCACTCTTCGTGTGCTGTTGCGCGCCCGCCTGGTGCGCTACTGCGCGCACTCCAGGTGCGCTGCTGCGCGCACTCCTGGTGCGCTGCTGCGCGCGCTCCTCGTATGCTGCTGCGCGCGCTCCTCGTATGCTGCTGCGCGCGCTCCTCGTATGCTGTTGCGCGCACTCCTGGTGCGCTGCTGCGCGCACTCCTGATGCGCCGCTGCGCGCACTCCTGGTGCGCCACTGCGCGCACTCCTGGTGCGCTGCTACGCGCACTCCTCGTGCACTGTTGCGCGCACTCCCCGTGCGCTGTTGCGCGCACTCCTGGTGCGCTGCTGCGCGCACTCCTGGTGCGCTGCTGCGCACACTCCTGGTGCGCTGCTGCGCACACTCCTCGTGTGCTGCTGCACGCACTCCTGGTGTTATTAAAAGGGTTATATATCAGGTAGGTGCGGGAGGATTTTATAAATCTATCTCCCAAATCTACGGCGGTTCCTAACGTTGGTGTATGATGAATTCCAGGGTCATCGAAAGCCGCGTCTCCGCCCACACCCCGGGATTCGAGCCCGCAGACTTCGGGTACGAGACCAGACGCCGCAGGGTGTTCCATGTTTCCTGCTCGGTGCTGACGACATCAGCTCGTGAACTTCCCCCAGCGCGTCGGGTTGGAGATCCGAGCGGTTCAGTGAGCCTGCTACGGACAAAGACATATCTCCAAAGTAAGATCTGTCCATTTTTATTTCGAGTCCCAAGTTGACGCTACCCTCATTTCGTTTTTGTTAATGAGATTCTGATCGTGACCTAGATTTGTTGTGTGTAGTTTTCCCTCGGTAGGGGCCCATACCGAGGTTTATTGCATGTTTGTAACATATTCCATTTTGAACTTTTAATCCGTGAGCATTGGCCAGCTCGTGGATTGGATGTTTGAGAAGGACGAGTAATCTTGTTTGATTAACAAAAACTAACAAATTAACGGTACTTGGTTACGGTTACATACAGTGGGTTTTTTGAATAATTTTTGCCTTTGTCCTCAGAAAACGGTAATGATGGTGAAGGCACTGAATGTTTAGATCCAAAACCAGGGGCTTACGCGCACTCTTCGTGTGCTGTTGCGCGCCCACCTGGTGCGCTACTGCGCGCACTCCAGGTGCGCTGCTGCGCGCACTCTTCGTGTGCTGCTGCGCGCACTCCTGGTGCGCTGCTGCGCGCGCTCCTCGTATGCTGCTGCGCGCGCTCCTCGTATGCTGTTGCGCGCACTCCTGGTGCGCTGCTGCGCGCACTCCTGGTGTGCTGCTGCGCGCACTCCTCGTGTGCTGCTGCACGCACTCCTCGTGCGCTATTGCGCGCACTCCTGGTGTTATTAAAAGGGTTATATATCAGGTAGGTGCGGGAGGATTTTATAAATCTATCTCCCAAATCTACGGCGGTTCCTAACGTTGGTGTATGATGAATTCCAGGGTCATCGAAAGCCGCGTCTCCGCCCACACCCCGGGATTCGAGCCCGCAGACTTCGGGTACGAGACCAGACGCCGCAGGGTGTTCCATGTTTCCTGCTCGGTGCAGACGACATCAGCTCGTGAACTTCCCCCAGCGCGTCGGGTTGGAGATCCGAGCGGTTCAGTGAGCCTGCTACGGACAAAGACATATCTCCAAAGTAAGATCTGTCCATTTTTATTTCGAGTCCCGAGACGCTACCCTCATTTCGTTTTTGTTAATGAGATTCTGATCGTGACCTAGATTTGTTGTGTGTAGTTTTCCCTCGGTAGGGGCCCATAAAAAAAAAAAAAAAAAAAAAAAAAAAACCGAGGTTTATTGCATGTTTGTAACATATTCCATTTTGAACTTTTAATCCGTGAGCATCGGCCAGCTCGTGGATTGGATGTTTGAGAAGGACGAGTAGTCTTGTTTGATTAACAAAAACTAACAAATTAACGGTAGGTACTTGGTTACGGTTACATACAGTGGGTTTTTTGAATAATTTTTGCCTTTGTCCTCAGAAAACGGTAATGATGGTGAAGGCACTGAATGTTTAGATCCAAGACCAGGGGGCTTACGCGCACTCTTCGTGTGCTGTTGCGCGCCCGCCTGGTGCGCTGCTGCACGCACTCTTCGTGTGCTGCTGCGCGCACTCCTGGTGCGCTGCTGCGCGCGCTCCTCGTATGCTGCTGCGCGCGCTCCTCGTATGCTGTTGCGCGCACTCCTGGTGCGCTGCTGTGCGCACTCCTGATGCGCCGCTGCGCGCACTCCTGGTGCGCCACTGCGCGCACTCCTGGTGCGCTGCTACGCGAACTCCTCGTGCACTGTTGCGCGCACTCCCCGTGCGCTGTTGCGCGCACTCCTGGTGCGCTGCTGCGCGCACTCCTGGTGCGCTGCTGCGCACACTCCTGGTGCGCTGCTGCGCACACTCCTCGTGTGCTGCTGCACGCACTCCTGGTGTTATTAAAAGGGTTATATATCAGGTAGGTGCTGGAGGATTTTATAAATCTATCTCCCAAATCTACGGCGGTTCCTAACGTTGGTGTATGATGAATTCCAGGGTCATCGAAAGCCGCGTCTCCGCCCACACCCCGGGATTCGAGCCCGCAGACTCCGGGTACGAGACCAGACGCCGCAGGGTGTTCCATGTTTCCTGCTCGGTGCTGACGACATCAGCTCGTGAACTTCCCCCAGCGCGTCGGGTTGGAGATCCGAGCGGTTCAGTGAGCCTGCTACGGACAAAGACATATTTCCAAAGTAAGATCTGTCCATTTTTATTCGAGTCCCGAGTTGACGCTACCCTCATTTCGTTTTTGTTAATGAGATTCTGATCGTGACCTAGATTTGTTGTGTGTAGTTTTCCCTCGGTAGGGGCCCATACCGAGGTTTATTGCATGTTTGTAACATATTCCATTTTGAACTTTTAATCCGTGAGCATTGGCCAGCTCGTGGATTGGATGTTTGAGAAGGACGAGTAGTCTTGTTTGATTAACAAAAACTAACAAATTAACGGTACTTGGTTACGGTTACATACAGTGGGTTTTTTGAATAATTTTTGCCTTTGTCCTCAGAAAACGGTAATGATGGTGAAGGCACTGAATGTTTAGATCCAAGACAGGGGCTTACGCGCACTCTTCGTGTGCTGTTGCGCGCCCGCCTGGTGCGCTACTGCGCGCACTCCAGGTGCGCTGCTGCGCGCGCTCGCCGTGTGCTGTTGCACGCACTCCTGGTGCGCTACTGCGCGCATTCCTGGTGCGCTGCTGCGCGCACTTCTCGTTCACTTGCGCGCACTCTTCGTGTGCTGCTGCGCGCATTCCTGGTGCGCTGCTGTCCCATCATATGGGGAGTCACAGGGGATCAAGCACTCTGCCCCTGGTGCGAAATCTTTTCGCTTCACGAAGAGTCACCGGGTGATTACACGGCCCCTGCCCCGGTGTAGTTTTCCCTCGGTAGGGGCCCATACCGAGGTTTATTGCATGTTTGTAACATATTCCATTTTGAACTTTTAATCCGTGAGCATTGGCCAGCTCGTGGATTGGATGTTTGAGAAGGACGAGTAGTCTTGTTTGATTAACAAAAACTAACAAATTAACGGTACTTGGTTACGGTTACATACAGTGGGTTTTTTGAATAATTTTTGCCTTTGTCCTCAGAAAACGGTAATGATGGTGAAGGCACTGAATGTTTAGATCCAAGACCAGGGGCTTACGCGCACTCTTCGTGTGCTGTTGCGCGCCCGCCTGGTGCGCTACTGCGCGCACTCCAGGTGCGCTGCTGCGCGCGCTCCTCGTGAGCTGTTACGCACACTCCAGGTGCGCTGCTGCGCGCGCTCCTCGTGTGCTGTTGCGCGCCCGCCTGGTGCGCTGCTGCGCGCACTCTTCGTGTGCTGTTGCGCGCCCGCCTGGTGCGCTACTGCGCGCACTCCAGGTGCGCTGCTGCGCGCGCTCCTCGTGTGCTGTTGCGCACACTCCAGGTGCGCTGCTACGCGCGCTCCTCATGTGAAGAATACGTTTATTACAGTTAATATTGAATTTACTATCCGAGAATGTGCAAAGAAAGAGTCACATCTTGGTGGCCAAGGATTTCAACATTGCAACTGTACTGGGGAATGCGTTTTTAATAGATGCAAATATAAAAAGTCAAGCCTCATGTGTAACTCAAAATGTCATAAAAGCCTTACTTGTAAGAATAAATAATAATCATTTTATTGTATTTTCATGCCAGTTGTTTTTAAATATATTAATATTGTAGTTGTTAAGGAGTGATACCAAATACATCTCGTATTGATTTGTAAACCATTTTAATTTTACTAAGCAATGTTAAATTACTCGTATTGATCTCTGTGTTTTATTAGTTTTGTCTAGACCTTGAATTCACCATTACTATTCGTTAGGCGGTCCCGTTAGTAATTACTGGACCGGCGCGCCAATTCAGGAATGACAACGGAGAGACTTAGAAGTACATACCATTTATAGTAGGTATGTGTACAATTTTGACAATATTACATAAAAACACAAACAAATAGAATTGATAGTGTCGGTTATCGAAATGGCAATTATCTAAAAAATATTTTCACGAGCTTTGTGCCTTCCTCCTTTATCCGGGCTTAGGACCGGCATCATTAATGCTAAGATTCACGAAAAGTTTTTTTAAATTAATATTATATATAATTAATACTAGATGATTTTTATACATAGATTATCTATCATCTAGAATTAATTTTGCCATTTTTATAATGAATAAAAGTAATAAAGGTTTAAAATATTAGTAAAAAAAACTTTCGTGTATTAACATAAATTGAGGCGGAGTTACACAAACATTCATCCTTTCAGCTATGTATACAACCACACATTTGTCTGTTAGAAAATCATCATGCCATGCCGTCACACTCATGAATCTAACTGAAAATTACATAATGCAATACACACTTAGAAAGCATGAGTAGCAGTAAAGCAATAACTCGAAAAGCAGACACGAGCAACCCAACTTAAATGTTTCACCGTTTCTGACCGATACCCGAAGAAAATGCTGAACGAGTTGACCAATTAGTTTCTCACACTGTCATGCAATTTCAATCTTTTATTGGCCTCAGTATTGTATTTCACAAAAGTAGAAATGTTGTCTTTAATTGGCTGAGCTGACTGTTTGTGTTTGTTAATCAGAATTTTAGAGTCAACTATTTGAATGCGGGGTACAAGATGGTCTACACTGTGTACACCTCTATTGATTGCATATTGATCAAAAGTGTTTTGATCAACAGGATGTTCAAAATGATCATCTTATAAATCTGTTACTACAAATGATTTTAATCTTGAATAGTAAGCAATATTTACATGAGCTGGGCAACCTGTCTTTGCACTTCTTTGTAAAGGGCGAGCTCCAGTGGATACACTTTGGTGAGAACCGGCATGTGCACAAGAAAAACGGACAGACTGATAACCTAACTCAAGTGGTAAATTGGTTTTGTTAAGTCTGTTGTATGCAGATATGGTTGGAGAGGAACTAATGACAAATATTGTGCTATTATTAGATCTTAAATAATTTTCAAATGATTCAGCTAAGTAAGTCATTCCAGGAGCTAAACTTCATACCTTTCTCAAGCAGTGCTGTGCTGGGATCTATAAAAATACACACATGCTATAAACTTCACATGCATTTAAGTATATTATTATTAAAAATTATTAGAACCCATAACACAAAAAGCTGGTTAATTTTACCACAGATGATTATGTTTAGTAGATTAGTGCATTATTAACAAGTCAAATACACTCACTTATGCACCAGCTCCATATTCCCAGACACTCCACACATAAGGAATTAATAAACTCATATAGATTTTATCAAAACGTTTACTTCACATGTATGCCATTTTCATATACATGGTACCAAATTTCATAAATAATGTATAAATGTAGAAGTTAGCTGTAGTTGGACAGATAAATAGATGGTCAGAGTGAAACTATAATGGTCAATTATTGTTAACATACCACACGCTGTTTCAGGAGTTACGCCAACCTGTAATGAAATAACACGTGAATAATTATTGGCATGAAAGCAGCTGAAACTATTAATAAATATCTTAACACAGTTACTCTAACTGTTCTATTACTTCTGATTTCATTAAATATCTTATTTAAATTACTGGAATATGAGTGTACACACACCAACACATAAGCAAATCACCCTATGGGGAACCAGGTAGGTATGTTTATTAATTACACATACCTACCTGGTTCCTCTCAACAATGTATGATAAATAGTGTAGTAACATATTATTTATTGAGATTTAATCACATAATGTAGATATCTAAAAATATAACTATTATTGGTTTATACAGGAATAAGGTTGTGTGGGGGTCACTTCAAGCAGATGTGGATTGAGCTTTCACTATCATTCCAGAATCCCGCCATCTCGAAAGATTTTAATATTTACCTATACTTTCTAATTACTGAACATGAAATGCGAAAAATGCTTAGGTAGGTACTGTTTGGCAAGATAAAATGTTTGTTAGATGGTATAGATATAACCTTTAGGTTTATCGGATCCTGAGGTACAAAATAGCGTTTAGGATGATGAATAATATGATTAGGTTAGAACTAATTTACCTTATGAAGTTATGAGCAGCAGAGGCCATAGTGTCGTATAGTTGATAAACCAGTAAAACAAGTAGGTAGATTTTTTTTGAAAAACTATTCTGAAATGGAGTAGCAATATAAAAAGATATTTATTTTCAACCAAATTTGGAAACAAATTCTACGCCAGTTGGGGTTCAGTCTTTAAATTAGTGAATAATCCAACGATGAAATAAGAAATGCGTTGCCATAATTTCTTTTTTTAATGACACATACCTATTTTTTAAAACCATCTATTCACAATTTTATGTCTTCAAAAAGAATGAACGTAGTACGGTTTTTTGAATGTTTATATGGTATACATATACGTATTACCATGAACAAAAATTCAAAAAATAATTATTGCTATATAAAAAAATTCATATATTTGGTGTTGTCAGGTATAAAAATAATATTTTTTAAATATGGTAACCCCACTTCCGGGTTGTACGAATAGCCCTTGCCATTTATTTTCTCTCTTTCTCACTGATATTTCTTTCCATTCACGCGGGAGGTTTTATGTCACTACGTACTTCCGTTTTAGAAACATGGCAACATCAAGCAACTGTCAATCATTGAGACTTTTTGGCGGGAAGTCAAAAGAAGCGGGCGTTTTAATTTTTGTTTATTTTAAATTTGTAATTGATTGCGGTTTTTCGACGAGTATTGCGACGCAATAATAACGACATGAGCGTTGCTAGCGACGGGGAGGACCCCGTCGTTACAACAGACAGGAAAAAAAAGAGGAAACTTGAAAAACCCTCATTGAACAATGCAGCCTACAAAGTCTTTCAGAAGCCCCTTTACAAGAGGCTATTTCCCGAAAATCACAGTGGAGACTGCGTGGTTTACGTTGAATCTACAGAAGAAGAAAAGGTTGGAAATAAAAATCCCATAATATTGACAAATTTATTCACTGAAAATGTTAAAGGCATTATAGGTGTCCACCGAATAAATGCTTATAAGGTTGGAGTCACCTTTAAAAAACCAGCTCCAGCTAACAATTTCTTGAAGATGGATAGCTTCCTGAGCAGATATAAGTTGAAAGCTTTCATTCCTGCTTACATGACTGAAGTTATAGGAGTCATCAGGCATATTCCACTGACAATGTCAAATGAAGAAATTTACAAAAATATTACTTGTGATGCTGACGTTGTGTCAATAAAACGATTTATGGAAAAAATAGACGGACAATTAACTCCTCTAGGAACAGTAGCTGTGACTTTCGCAGCTACCACATTACCTACCTATATATACATCAAGCTTTTCAGATACCAGGTACACAAATACATTCAACCACTTTTGCAATGTTACCGTTGCCTACGTTTTAATCATTCAGCCAAGAACTGCAGAGCCGAGCAGATGTGTTCGTCCTGCGCAGGGCGTCACTCCTACAAGGAGTGCGACGTTGAAGAAATAATGTGTGTAAATTGTTCTGGACCTCACCTTGCAGTATCAAAGGACTGCCCTATTAAACAGAAGAAAATAGAAGAGAAGAAAATCAAACAACAATCAAAAATGTCTTATGCCAACGTGGTAAGTTTGCCCCAAATATCTGATAGCACCTCCTTCCCAGCTCTAACACCAAAGTCGAGACAAAAAACCTTCCAAGAACTGAATGCCAAAGAAATTGTTGATAACGATGTTATTATAAATGCCCTTGTGAAATCCATTCTCACCCTTGCAAATAGCAAGAATGAACCCATTACAAATAAAAGAATAAAAGAAATTTTACTGTCAAATTTAATTTAATTTGATTATATGGACATATTTATACGTATTGCACAATTTAATATTCAAAGTCTAAATAGTAAAAAAACGCTATTGTTAAAGTTTTTAACCACACAAAATGTAGATATATGTTTACTAAATGAAACATGGCTTAAGAAAAACAGTAAAATTCCAAAATTTCCATCCTATAATATGATTCACAAACTGTCTATAAACGAACATAATGGGGTAGCTATTTTAATTAAACAAAATTTTAAATATGAAGTTGTTCATACCTCATATTTTGAACCTATTCAGAACATTTGCATTGCATTGGATACATCATTTGGTAAATTACATGTGTTGTGTATTTATTGTCCCCCAAACAGCAAATTAACTAAATTTAACGCTAATAAATTAAAAAAAGTATTCACAGAAACTCCTAAGCCATGTATCATAATGGGAGATTTCAATGCCCATCACATATTATTTGGTTGTGTAAACAATAATAGTAGAGGTAATTCTTTGTACAATCTCATAGATGAGTTTGACTTGTGTGTTCTAAATAATGGTTATCATACTACAATTAAATATCCAAACAGGAATTCTTCAGCAGTTGATTTAGCCTTAGTAAGTTGCTCGTTAGCTTCTCTCTGTGAATGGCAAGTCCATGATGATCCAATGGGTAGTTATCATTTTCCCACTATACTGGATATAAATGTGAAGCCATCGGTGTATGATGTCCGTTCTGTAGAAGAAAAATATTTGTATAACAAAGCAGACTGGTCTAAATTTAATACTTTATCTGAAACATACTTTTCTCAATTAGATTTGGAAAATTCAGATCCACTTGAATTATACAATAGTTTTATAAATATCTTATATCAAATCAGATATCTAATCACACTCCAAAAGCTCTGAGAAAACCAGCTCCATGGTGGAACACACTATGTGAAGATGCAGTTCAAAAGTCGAAAGAAGCTCTTAAGACATATCATCACTCTCCAACAATTCCAAATTTTATTGAATATAAACGTCTTGATGCTAAAAAGAAAAAGATATTAAAAGAGGAACAGGGAAAGTCATGGCATGAATTATGTACTTCTTTCAACAGAATGACACCAGTTTCTAGAATATGGAACTATGTTAAAAGGTTCAAAAGGATTAACAGTAATTGTAATAACAAATCACTAAATGACGAATGGATACCAAGTTTTCTAGAAAAATTAGCAGATTCAACATCAACTGATTTTTCCTCTTTGAATTTTTTAGATAGGTCTGACAATAGAGTGTCTTTCTTAAATGAACCTTATACATTGAATGAGCTTCGCATTTCTCTAAGTGGTCGGAAGGATACTACACCAGGTTTGGATAACATACCATATAAACTTATTAAAAAATTACATTTAAATGCTCTGAACATTTTATTGGCAATTTATAACAGACTTTGGAATGCATCAGTTATTCCTGAATCATGGAAGACTCAATGTGTAATACCAATTTTAAAGCCTAATAAGCCTGCAAATAATTCTTCATCATACAGACCTATATCTTTGTCATCCTGTATGGGTAAACTCTTCGAGAACATGTTAAAATTACGTTTAGATTATTTTGTGGAAACTAACTCTAAAATACCTAACACACAATTTGGATTCAGGAAGGGTAAAAGTTGCTCTGAAAGTTTTGTATCATTAATCTCAATTTTAAAAAAAGCAAAGCTTAGCCATGCTAATGTGGTCTGTGTCTTTCTTGATGTAAAAGGTGCTTTTGATAATGTCAACATTAAGAGCCTTCTTCTAGTTTTGTATGAGCTAGGACTGCCAACTAAAATATTAAAATGGATATTTAATTTTCTGGATAACAGAACCTTGTATGTTAAATTTAATAATAAGCTACATGGACCAAAATCTGTCAGTAAAGGCACTATGCAAGGAGCTACCTTATCTCCTCTTTTATATAATCTATATACATCTCAAATATTGAAGTATGTAAATACATCACATATTAACATTTTACAATTTGCCGATGACTTACTTCTATACTCTGAAAGTCAAAATTTAAATATGGCTGTAAATCACTTGAACTCTGCACTGCTGCAGCTACATCATTATTACAATAATGTATTAAAATTAGATATTAGTTCTGATAAAAGTTCTGTTATTGTTTTTAGTAGAGATCCTTTTGCACAATCTCTTGTTAAAATTAAATACAATAATGAAATCATTCCTGTAAGTAATCAACATAAATTTTTGGGAGTAATAATAGATAACAAGTTAAAATTTGAAGAGCATATTAAGTATATCTGCAGCAATGCAATGAAAAGTATTAATGTTTTAAGATGTTTAGCTGGCACTTATTGGGGTTCTGATCCTAAGACCTTGATCATGCTATATAAAAGTATAGTAATGTTGCGCCGCGACGATTCTCGAAGGTTCACGTTACCACCGGCCTACCTACGCGAACACATAAACAAGTTGTTTACCACATTTTAATTGCGTTCCAGAGATTTCGACCCTTCATTTTAAGCGTAACACAAAAGAACCTAATTTGCATAACAATGATTTTATTACCTTGTTTACATCAAGCGCTCACCTACCTAATTTGCATGACAAAAGATCTATGGTTCTGTTTTGATACAAGTAATACAAAAGCATTCGAGAAGTTTCTTACCGATATATAAACAGGCGCAGCTCGGGCCAGAGGACAGTTTCAATCAAGCGATCGAGGCGAAAAGTCAAGCGATACCAAAGCGATATTACGTGTGTGAAAGTGCGAGTGAAGTACTGTGTAATAAACGTGTGTGTTTAGTGTTTTACGTAGTCTCTACGTACGTGTGTGTGAAAATACCGTCGCATTAAAGGCAATAAATTAAGGCATTGTGTTTTTCCTTAAAAACAGCCCCCTATCCCGTAACAGTAAGAAGTCATTTTGATTATAGTAGTTTAGCTTATATGAATGCAAGTGTCACCTTATTACGAAAACTTGATGTAATACAAAATATGGCTTTAAGAATTATTAGTGGAGCTATGTGTTCCACCCCTATTAATTCTATGGAAATTGAAAACTGTATACCTCCATTAATCCTGAGACGTTTACTTTTGGCTGATAGATTTTGTTTGAAAGAGTTGACTGCTAATAATGATATAGTGCTGAATAATGTTTTATGTCATCCACAAATATCACACTCAGTTGAAACAACTAGCTTATCAGCCACATCTCTTATTTCCGGAGTTTTGCCTGAAATTACAGCAATAATGACATTGTTACAAAATATCAGTAAAAACATTTGTCCACATGATATCTGGCCAATATATAAATGTCCATATAATGCCTTGATTAATTGCTTAAGTATAGATTGTAATTTAGACGTATTAATAAATAACAAATTTGATTTTCTGGAATTCTTAGACAGTAAATCAGACTTTTATATTTTATATACAGATGGTTCTAAAGGTGATGAAGGAGTTAAAGCAGCATATTATGATCCACAAATGAATAAAACCCATTGTGTAAAGTTAGATAATAACTGCAGTGTGTTTACTGCAGAAGCATATGCAATTTTAACTGCTTTAACATTTGTAAATAATTCTGTAAATAATATAAATATACTAATTGTAACTGATTCCAAAAGTGTTCTATCTGCTTTGAATAATAGTAATTTTTCATATAATTTAAATTACATTGTATATCGTATTAGAGAACTTATAGAAATGATTGGTAAATCAAAGCATGTAGAATTTGTATGGGTTCCCTCACATTGTGGCATTCACGGCAACGAAACAGTAGACTTGGCTACTAGACTGGAGCATGATCTAGATCACTCAGATATATTGAAGGTGCCTTTCACAGATTACTATTGTGCAATCAAAAAGGATTTACTCAGAATATGGAAAGAATATTGGCACATTACCACAGAATGTAAGGGAAGATGGTATGCAGAAATACAGAAAGACTTACCTACCACTCCTTGGTACAACAAATTTAAATACTGTGGCAGAAAGTTTATTACAGTTATAAATCGTCTGCGATTTGGACATTGTTTGGTTCCAGCTCATTTACATAGGATTAAAATAGTCCCAGATGATAACTGTACATATTGTTCCCGACCGCATGCTGATATAAATCATATAATTTTTGTTTGTCCACATTTCCATTTACAACGACTAATTTTTGCCAGTGACTTATGTGACATAGCAGCTTATAACTCAATTAGTGTTCCCCGCCGCATTGAAGATTTACTAAAAAGTGAAGTCTTTTACAAACCTATTTATAAGTATATTTTAAATAGATACTGTTGAAAAAATTTAGTTAAGTTTAATATTTTTATTTGTTCTCCATGTATGTACATTTTTATCATATAAGACTTCGACTGAAGGACTTTGTATCCATGGTCATGAATAAATTAATAAAAAAAAAAAAAGTCAATCATTGAATTCAATATTGTCAATGTCATTTTATTTATTTTATCAGTGTAGATGTGCAGATTGTGCCTATATAACGTCGAATTTGTATTTTATAAAAATCAACAAAATATCAAGAAACGAAGTGCTTTGAAATACAAAGTGAGCAATTAAATGCTATACAGAAGATGTGTTGACCAACTGTAAATTACCAAAGGCCTGTTGAATATCATAAGATTAATAACTTTTCCGTCATACACCGTAAAGTGGATTAGTTTTGCTGCAATAAATCTTGTGTGCAGCGATAGCGCTTAATTTTAGATTATCCACAGTCACAAGGCTTATCAGTGGTTTACGAGGCAAAGGTCTAAGCTAGTGTGATATCAGTAATTACACCTTCAATATGGGAAATAAATCGTCTTTGTTACTAAGAGAAGAAGAAATCGCACAAATTCAGGAAGAAACAGGATGTAAGTACATTCGCTATCTATTTATAGTTTAAACAAAGCCTTGCTGGCGTTGATTTTTCTTGCCAACCTTCAACATTTGTTTATAAAAACAAAGAGTTACCTTTGACCTTGTTGAGATGACATTAGTACTTTAGTCAAGCAATTTACATTATTTGTAAGTGATGCTAATGATTCTAAGTATAAATAAATTTGTACGTTTCAGTCACACCAAACCAGATAGAGCGTCTTTACTCTCGCTTCACATCTTTAGACAAGAATGACTGTGGCACTCTCTCACGGGAAGACTTTCTTCGGATCCCCGAACTGGCCATCAACCCACTAAGCGAGAGAATTGTACAGTCATTCTTCACAGAGAGCCATGATGATAGAGTCAACTTCCTCCAGTTTATGAGAGTACTTTCACACTTCAGACCCATCAGGAAGAATCGGGATAACCGACTAAATAGCAGGGAAGAGAAATTACAATGTGAGTATAATATTTTATAATTACATTAAAATTGTTTATAGTTACTGAATGCTTAAGTGACCTCACAAGCCTTACTTGGTAAATAGATGGTGATCGTGGACCTAGATAATAAGAAGGAAAACTTTATACATAATCTTTGACTTCTTCATATTAACTCTTATACTAGTATGGTTATTAGCTATGCTTTATCTGAAGTATTGATAACCTCAGTGAACTGTTTATTAGTGTTACAGCTGTCTCAATCTACACCTGTAAAGTGTTGTTTATGTTAGATTGGAATGTAAATGCTGCCTTTGTTCAGAAATCCTAAACTTAACATATTTATTAGTGCTATGACTAAAACACTGAAATGAATAACTTAATCTTGTTTTTTTTCAGTTGCTTTCTCCATGTATGACCTGGACAGTGATGGAAAGATCTCCAGAGATGAACTGCTGGCCATCCTGCACATGATGGTGGGAGCCAACATCAGGTAAACACAATATTGACTACAGTGGCAAGTGCAAGGTATCAAAATGTAAATATATCACTATTTCGATAGCCAGTTCCATTCCGACATGGTTATGTAGGACAGGCTGGTACCACTTCACATGACCGCGTAGCCAAATGCTTATCATCTTTTACAAAATGTTACTGACTCCAATTCTTTAACAGTTACCTCTAATATACTTTTCTCTTACCTTACAGTGAAGAGCAACTAACCAGCATTGCCGAGCGCACCATCCTCGAAGCAGACACCAACAACGATCAGATGATCTCCTTTGAAGAGTTCTGCCGAGCTCTAGAGAGGACCGATGTAGAGCAGAAGATGTCCATCCGCTTCCTAAACTGACCGCGGAGGTCCTGAACCGATTTCATAACCTACATGTTGGCAATGGCATTAGTTATGTTGGTCTATGGGCTTTATAATAAAAAATAGTGGAAAATGGACTGTAATAATTGTTGTGGCTGTAGTTTTATGTTCTGGTCATATATGTAGATAGTGTAGAGTATCGGAAACCGTTATATTTCTACTGATTTAGCAGGAATTTGGCATAGGATTGTCTTTTAGAGCACTTGTAGAATAGAAATCTCTAAATTATCCACTTATGATGGCATAGCCCTATTAGTTTGCACTGTAAAAATTAAAAAAAAAAAATATATACTAAATAGTTTTGACAGTAATGTAATTTGAAGGTTTTTGAAGTTAGGCATTGCTTGGGACTAGCAATTCGTTTTTTTACTTATATTGTATTTATGTGTGTTATATTAAGTTAGTACTTGTGATACAGGTAGTTAGCTACAGTTGTTACTAGAGGTGTTATCATATAAAAACTACTGTTAATAATGTCCAAGTGTTTTGAATCGTTTTTAACCAATCTTGTTTTTACATTCCGTTGTCTTTTTATTTAATGTCCAGAAATGCACTCACAACTTTACCATCCATCAACTAAATTTACCATCCCTGGGAAAGTTTCAACTCAAGTTTACAAAATAATGTTTTTTTTTGTAACTAACATTTCATATTATTTACAATAATGTATGATATTATTTTGTTAACATTTTAATTTGGACTATGGTTTTGGATGTGTGGATTCTTTTCTGAAGATTAGTTATTCTGTGAAAATATACTCGTATTTCTGGATAATTTCATGTTATTTCACCATATTTGAGATTTTAATTGATTGGAAGGTTTGAGCATAATTATTATAATTTGAATAAGTGTAATTTTGGTTGTATTTATTGATTTAAAGATATGTGATATAATAAAATATTTATTATAACAATCAATATATTTTCTCTCTTACACACTAAATAAAGTTAAAGCTAAATGAGAATCTTATTCTAGGAAGGATCATGTCTTTTGTCTATTAGCGATCAGAGGGAAATATAAAAAAAATTAAAACAAGTACATAATTTCATATAAATCATTAGACATTTATTTATTTCTCATAAGTAAACAATTTAATAAACATAATTCCATTATTAATTTACACATGAAAATATAACTTAGAACTTATTGCAAAAATAGGGATTTTCTTAGGCTGAGCTAGGCATTTTGCATTTTTATTTAATAGGGGCTTATCTAGTAACGAAAACTTACAAAGACTAATAGTAAAAAAAGAAAATTACAATCCTCTACGGTGGCATTGGTACAAATCCATGTCTTTAGTATATATTAATAATATATTTGATATCTGTTTTCCAAAACGTTTTTGTCTGATATTCCAAAATCAGCGTTAAGTCATACGACATATAGTTCATATTATAATACTTGTTGTGCCGCTAGTGTTGTACTACTCTAGTTGCGTTGCCCAGCTCCGCTCGCCTGTGCCTAGACTTAGACCACCTAGGCCGTGGAGGAGACGGCGAGTTTCTTCAGATGCTCCATGAACACTTGAAGGGAAACATCGTCCGTCAGCACGGGGGCGCCACCATCCTGTATAGGGAAAAACATATGTTAAATTTACATTCTAAGTAAATAGAAGCCACCACCAAAGCGACAAATACAAATTATGCAATATAAATAAAGTACTCGTAAATAATCTTAATTAATTTAATAATACTTATAATTTATTATATTATTGTAAACATAAAAAAAAACATTTGTTAAAGCTAAATCATTCCCATACAATCTTACTTAACCAATCAATAACTGATTCCGTTGACTCCCAAAACCCTTTTTAAATTTTAGCGCAAAATAAATACATAAAATATTAATTTGCCCCCACCACCATACTCAATATAAAATACTTATACAATATAATCTTGACATAAACCTATATAAACATAGGAAAAACATCACGTGAGCAAAAAACATGCATATAAAATTTAAATTAGTATATCTGTAAGTTAACAAGAGATGGCAGCAAAAAAGAGCATGCTTAAGAATTAAAAAAAACATTTATTAGTAAATGGACTAAAGCGTTAAAGAAGTTAACACCAATTCGATGACGTAGAAAATAAAACAAAAACTCTACCGCAGATGGTATCGGCATCGCCTGGTTTTCGCCAAAACAATGATGAAACAAAAAAAATCAAATCAGGTTCACACCATGCTTCGATGGCTCATTACACAATATCTACAAAGCTAGCTATAAAACAATGGGTCAAGTTGGTTTTACCTGCATGTAAAGGGTTATCAAGAAAAGACGTGCAAAATCTATAAAGTTCAATTTAATCATCAATAATAATAATAGTATCTTTAACTAAAGAATTAACCCCGTAACAGCTCTAAAAACGAGTGTACATATTTATAATAGATTTTCACGTACTATTGTTAGTACTGATAATTAAATTGATACTTTTTAAACCTTAGAGTTTAGACGATATTTTCTGATAACACTGCACATACATTAATAAGAATGTTTTCTAACTACAATTAATTTCATGAGAATTTAACACGCTCATTAATCGCAATCAAAAAGGCACTCCATGCAAAATCATTACTGAAGTATATTTATATTATTCTAATTAGAATCTACTCAATTAAAAGGTAAGTGTTCTCTACATCTGACCTAGGTCTTAAATGTTTACTTTATATTAATTCATCTAATGAAATTATTAAAAAGATCAACTCACCCCTCCGTACGCGTACATGTTGTTATGCGTCTGCGACGGGTTTACCTTCGACAGCAGGAAACGAGCCTGAAAACAACACACAAATGTTCACTCACACAACTATTTCACTTAGTATCATTAACAAACATATTAAAAAGATGTGGTCCGAGTCTGGCACCCTGAGGAACACCCTTAATGTTTTAGTATGAAAATGTAAGTGTTTATATTAATTACAGGCTTTAATGTAAAATATAACTGAACGCAATAAATGAGACTTGATAGAAATAAAATACAATGTAATCTGATTAGAAATTGGGCACTTATAAAAACAAAAACTGTGTCAGAAGCAATTCTTAAACCGTTTTTTTGTTTTACTTCTCTAACTAGCATAAAAATGTGTACTAACATACAAATCAATGCTCTCAAATACTCTCAGCAAGGCTCTGTGCCTACTAGTAGGCATTCAAAAGAGTAAAAAACAAACAAGAGCAATGTAATCTAGAAGTCGTAGATCGATAACAGTCAGTATGTGGTGCCGTGTTCTGCTGATAATTGTCGCGTTAACATGTACGTTGCAAACAGAAATTACCACAGATACCGACGGTCAGTCCACACTGAATAGACCAGATTGTGTAGCGATGTAAAAAGGTCATTTCTAAAAAAAAACTTCGTGTTCGAAATATAGCAATCAGACCTGGGCATGTACTTTGTTAATATAGTAACTTCGTAGTTCAAAAAAGTATTGTGCGTTATGTGTTGCTATTTACTACAGACTGATGCTTGTATAAATACAACTACGCTAATTTTTGAAACGATGATAGTTAAAACAATCAAGACAAAATATCCTTTATAAACCTGTAAAAATATTGTGAGCTAAAGAATTTTGTTACAGATTTATTATGTGTGCTTATTTTGAGCGGAATACAAAAGGAGGATCTGGATGTGAATTTATTGAATAAACTTGAGCGACATAACGTGAATGTTGATGAGCTAAAGAATAGGTAAGTTATTTTTTAACTATACATGTAAGACCTGCTATTTGATACAATTATTAACAAAAACTTATTTTTTAGAAAATCTAAAGAAGATTGTTATCTGGGCTCTACCAGTAAAGGTGATACTAACGAAATAGAAGCAACCACAGAAACTGTTACAACAACCAGTGAGTGTTTGTAACTAAACAATTATTTTTGCATGACTAGATATTATACCTATTTATACTAACATCCAACACAATAACTACTCATTTTTTCAGGTAAATTACCTCAAATTATAAAATCGCCACATTCGCAAATGTATGGTATGATTCTAAAACCACTAAGTGAAACCATACCAACCTACAATAACAACACAAATTTTACTTTACCAGAATTAAAATATAATAATAACAATCGACCTGTCTCTCAATTAATCAAGTTATGGATGACATACGAAAGATTCAATCAAAATAATGGAAATAATGATACAGAAGAATATAAAAATAATGAACAACTTCAAGAAGCCAAGGCATCTAATGTAGCTTTCTTGCATAAAATGGTTCAAACTCATAATTATTATTCTTCTCCGTATATTACAACTACGGAATCAAGTATTACAGAAAAACCTCTTGATATTGTATCACAGCAAATAATGAAGTTCTTGAAACATATGCACACTGAACGTTTAGGTGATAATGTGTCAGAAGAAACACTTACTGAAAAACCGAAAGTACGTAAATCTACCGAAAATAATATTGAGCTTGCTAGTAGCACAGAAAACGTAAATATGACTAAAAGCAAAAGCAGAAGTTACAACAGTAAAAATATTATAGATTTATGGATAACAATCAATAAAACTAACGACCAATCAGATATTGATCAAACCACCAAAACCTTCACCTCTAAATTGGATATGCAAAATATAGAAAAATATTTTTCTAACTCTAAAGCTCCTGATAAGGATTCTATAAATAAAATACTAAGCTACATCGCTTCTCAACAATCGACCACCACTACAGAACGAACAACATCTAACGAACCTGTCGTTAGTATTCAGCAACTTATAAAGAATTTGCTACAAAATAACAAAGCATTGGAAAATAAATCTAAATTGCTTCAAGAACCTCTAGAATTAGATATTTATACAAAACTTGATATGTTTACGCCACCAAATCAGAACAAGCAATTAAAACCTGACTTTGGTTCAAATCCACCACACCAAACGCATATTTTAGGTAAATCTTATCTTTCAGAAAACGATTTGAATTACAAAAGTAAAAAAATGGGAAATGGAGAAATCAATGCTGAGCTAAAATATATCGAGTTGTTAAAAGAATATATTGCCACGAAATCAACAGAACTATTGAATAAAAAAGCGACTGCAAAAGATAAACACCTCGATATAATGTTACAAGAAATAAAAGAGTTTTTGGAAAACAAAGACAAATATTTAGAAATTCCGAAAAAAACTGATCCCAAAGAAGATAAAACTATCATGTTAGCGAGCACAGATATGTACACGGAAAGGAATGATAGATATTCTAGTAACGATAAAATTATATCAGTTAATACAGAGGTTCCAGTCAAAGCTGAAATGCAGGCACTTACTTATTCGGATGAAGTAAAAGCTAATAGTTATTCAGAAGAATTAGACCAAATATTTGATAACTTTGAAAACTATTTCGCTACAAAAACGGTTGTAACAACAGCATCAATATCTCCTGAATTAACAAAACATCTCAACACAATAGCACAAGAAATTAAGGAATATTTCGATGAAAGTTCCAGAAAATTGCAGATAAGACCCGATCGAGATTTTCAATTAGACAAAATAGTTACTCCTAGAATAAATATTAATACTAATATGCAAGTCACAACAGATGCACATAAAATTTACTATTTGAACAAGAAACAAGTTAAGCTGTTAAGCAAGTCTGACTCTCTCGCGCTTAATCCGAAAACAGTAACATTTAGTAACGATCCAGAAATAGCTATTACCAAGCATGTAAATGAATCAGCAAAAGAATTAAAAGCAGAATCGAAACTTTTACAAGAAGACGTAATAAAAGAAATAACAAAACAAATCAAAGCATCAATTTTAAAAGATTTAGAACTTCATATTCCTGTGAAAATAGTTACTACGAGAGAAACAACTACAAGTAATAAAAAACATAATTAAAGTGCAATTTATGTGATATGTGTTGGAATCGCTAAACTTAAAATGTTTTATATCCAGGTTCAATTACAAAAGATGCAGTGGTCACAAGTAGAAACAAACTTCATACAACTACAGGGATACCGCGAGCCAAAAAGCGAAAAGAAAATAATCTAACAGGTATGTAAACTGTGCTTTGAATTGTATGTTGGTATTACAATGTACAACCAGAACCGAACGTAAAAACAAATTACAAAGAAGTAACTCTTGTTTCAGTTAAATCTAGAGCAAACAGTACAAGTGTTCCATTAACCAAAGCTGAGATGAAAGACATGGCTGAGTTTTTCGAAATGTTTCAACAATTCAAGAATAAGAAAAATGTATTAACTACACCTGCTACCCTAAATAATATGAAAGAACCTAATCAAAAATCTACAAACTGGGATCAAGGAGAATCACATGCTATACACCGATCACTGTTACCAATGTACAGTGATAATAACTCACATAGAATGAGTATGTATAATCAGCATATATGTGCTCATCCACATCAGAACTTACAAGTGCCAAAACCAAGTATGCAGCAAACAAGAACTAAAATAAATAATGAAATGAGGGAGATGGGTTATAATAGCCAGATTATAATGAACCATCCTCCAAAAATTATACAAACAGACGCATTACAAGTTCCCCTTTTAGCTATTCCCGTCTCACAATCTATTACTCCACTCAATCAGAACATAATACTCACAACACAAAACCCTATAGAACAGTATAAACATATTTATGAACACAATCTTCATACGAGAAAGCCAAAAGAAGATCACAAACTTGCATCTGTTAGGCATAAGACATACAGCAATGAAAGATTATCTGGTAGAGATTATAGAACACATGGATGGTCTAACACTCATCATTCATCAGATATTGAAACAGATAGGTCGTATGACACTGATGACAGAAGACACCACTCAGATTTAGATACCTTTAGAAGGAGGCAGAATTATACACCACACAGTAGATACTTCAAACAAGAACATCAAACTATGCCAGACCCAATACGACATCTTTCTACAAACAGAGAATCACATTTACCTCATCACGATTTTTACAAAGAAAACTTAGACACAACTCGCCCAAAAAGTGTTTGGGACATCATAAGGCCCTCCCCAGACCATAAGTATGTGAGATTTCACGAAAAATTAGAAAGACCAGAACAATGGCCGAGAGAAAATAGAATTAGGCAAAATATTGCTCCCAGAGATCAACGGAAAGTAAACGTGGCTTCTAGACAGCAGGTATCTTTGAACGAGTTTAAAGAGAAGAGGAAATTGTATGGTGATGAACATTTTTTTAACTTTATGCAAAGGCAGAAGAAAGTAAATGATATGCTTGAGTCCATATTAGCTCAGAAATCAGATCGAATTCGTAGTGTCGAAACTCCAGATACTATAAGTTAGTGCTTGAACATCAAAAAAATAAAATGTGAAATGAATAAAATGTATTTTTAATTTACTTTCTTTATATGACAGGATGGATATTTCAATTCAAATTAGTTATTTGAAATATTCGTAACCGAATTAAATATGAGATTTTCAAACTAACAGTGCTGCATAAACAAGAAATCGAATCAGTAAGATAGCAATTTCTATTATCCCACTTATTTAATAAAAGGAAATTGTTTGTGCGAGTGTAAATACACACTCCACAACACATACCCTATTCCTTGTACATTCTCAAAAAGCTAAACAGTTTTGGATTGAATTTAGTATGGACTTTTAAAGCCTGGATTATATACATAGGATATACGGAATACTATTTCATACCATAGCCATGGGCATAACCTTTTCTTAATTAGGCAAACTATAGTCATAATCATAGTCATAGGTATTTAAGATTCGTAAAATGTACCGCCGCCGCCGCCGTAGCGGCTTGTGGGTTAAATAATTGGCCTTGGACAACGTCCGAAATAAAGAATAATATAAAATAAAAATAATATGGCCAAGTGCAAACCCGTTTTAGTTTAAAAAAGTATACCTGTGAGCCTCCGTGCTCGGTGTCGATGTACCGCGGCACGGGGAAGCGGCTCTGCAGGATCTCCTGCGCGTCGTCGACGGGCGCTCGCAGCAACTGCGCGAAGCTCTCGTACTCCGCCATGTCCTGGTAGCGGAGCGCGCGCCACTGAGCTATCGTCTGCAGACGTAAGAAAGGTTAGTGCTCAAGATATTATCTCTTAGTAACGTTTAATAGAGCAAAGATATATCATTATTCAGTGCATTTTCGCTGGATACTCGTAAAAATTAGCTCAGATCCGTACATTCTTATAATTGTTTCATGCACACATGTGATCTTTGAAATTTACAAAAAACTTTGAAATATACTGGTTAGTAAAATAAAAATTTAATTTAGAAACTGAAGAACTCTCGATTTGAAATTTGAATAAATATAAAGAAACCAAATTAATATTTGGTTCATTTATATATGACACTATATTCAAGAAAATATAGTGTCTGTGCTCTTGAAAGCACCTGAGTATATGCTCCAAAATAACTCTCATTGAAACAATGTTGCGTGGCAGTCGCGAGCATCAGTAAGGGGTGTCTGTTACCTCTCCATGGTATATGAGTATCTGGAAGAAGGTGTCCATGAGCAGGATGCGGTCGGGCTGGATGGAGGAGGTGTCCAGCAGCACGGGCTCGGGCGGGCCGGTGAAGCTGTACGAGTACAGGATGGGCTGAATCATGATCAGGGACTGCGTCAGGTCCTCGCGCATCAGCATGTGTCTGCGGATTCAAGGTATTTTAGCTATAATAAGCACAATCAATGGACCCTGAACATACGTTCTGAAGGTCATAACATCCGAAACGTGTAAACAACATACGCGAATTACACGTGAGTGAAAACCGTTTAGTTAACATAATGATACAATCAATGGAGTGTATGTTCCCACTAGAATTGTGTAAAGATCTTCTATAATGATGAGTATTTTTTTTATCTAAAACAAGTTTGGACTTTACCATAGTTTGCCTGATGGTAAGCAATAACTATGGTCTAAGATGGATCGAATAAAATTATATGTCATTCTAGCTAGGCGTGTATAAGTTAGCGCATATTGTTTTCTTAAAACGCCTAACTTAATCAACTATCTATACATACACTATAGTAAAGATATGTATATTCCTTGGGTTCGATGCAAGTTTCCCGCCTAGTGAAAAGGGTGTGTTATTAAATTCTGATGTTTTTATTTTATTTTCACCCATTCCTGTGACTAGCCAGCCAGTCAAGGTGGGATAGAAGATGTGTTCATAGACTGTGACCTGTCATCATGAGAGGGCCTGACACAAGCCAGCACTGACCTGTAGAAGGTGGTCTCGTCGGGCGAGTTGTTGAACACCTGCAGGAACTGCGAGCGCCGCAGGTGGTACATGAACTGCGGGTACAGGCTGAAGTTCTCAGACAGACGGAAGCTGTTCGGGTCGTCCTTGCCGTACTCGCCGAACTTCTGACACTGGAGATTAACACAGGCACTTGGTTAGTTTATTCCGGACAAAAGGGGTACATACAATTTTATACAACAACAACAAAGTTCGAAATCCACTGTCGCATAACCTTGCTCATAATTGAGTTTAGATAACATCGGATATCAGGTATACAATATGTGCCTTTAAAACAATTTTGACACAATATGATGTAGGCTGATTAGAAAAATGCTGCTCGTATAAAAATCAATTTTTGAAGATTCCTTCCAGTGTTGATTAGTAGCTAGTACAGTAACAGAAAAGCCACCACAATAAGTATATATAAGTATTGTATCCGTTATCTAGTACCCACGACACAAGCGTTTGCTTAGTGTGGGGCTAGATGGCGCTGTGTGCAATGTCCCGGAATATTTATATTATTTATTTAATATGTAGGTATAGTTAATACCGAGATCCGGCAGCGAACCAAGGTTCGTGATGTCGGACTCGCAGTAATGCGTTTAAAATGGAGCTGGGCGGGACACGTGGTTATGAGAACTATGAACAGATGGAGTCAAGCAGTTACAGAGTGGTGGCCTTGAACTGGCAAGCGAGGAGTGGGTCGTCCGGTCGCGAGATGGGTCGACGACATCGTTAAAGTCGAGGGTCCAACCTGGATGAGGTCTGCACAAGATCGACGGGAGGCCTATACCCAGCAGTGAGATCCGGATCCCAAGGGCTGTGGATGATGAGGGATGATGATGTATAGTTGTCAGAAGCGTCACTCACAAGTCGTATGAGCATCCGGTCGAGCCAGCGCAGCACGTCGGGCGAGTCCTCCAGCTCGGCGCGGTACACCACGAGGCGCGCCATCACCACCGCGCCCGCCTCCTGGTCGAACCCGGCCGAGATGTGGTGCAGGTGCGCCGACGCGTCGCCCCAGCTGCAGGTGTTACCAGAGTCAGTCACGAGAAGGTCCGGAGGTGTACAACTACCTTCCGACTGATTCCTTAAGTGATTAAACATGTTTAAAACTAAACTGAAGACATGGCTCGTTCTACAAACTTTTTGAGTTTTTTTTCTACCTACAAGAAGTCCTACCTTTCCGTGAAATAATTGTTTTCGTAACATTTACATGAATTGCAAAACATTACCAATAATTGTTTTTATCTGTAATCTTCAGCAAATTAAAGTTAGACATGTTTAGAGTCTTCTACCATAATCAGATTGATCCAACTAGAGTGAATTTTGAATGAATGCTATCTTTAGTTTTCCGTCTGAAGAAAAAACCTTTCCAATTATTCTACAGTCATAATTCTTCACCAATAAGAGTCATGACTTCACACGGAAATGATTAACTGGGGTGACACACATCCTGGTGAGCACCCTGGTCCTTCCACACATAACACATGTCCTTGGATTATCAGTCTTATCATATCCCAATTTAAATGTCAATGCTAGTGTATTGCTTACTTGCGTGCTATAGTAGTGACGCGCACGCGGCGCTGCCCGCTGGAGTGCTGGTACTGCGTGATGAGCTGCACGCAGCCGCGCCCGCCCTGCGGCACCGTCGCGTGCTGGTTCACCACCTGCACGGGATATTACACGTTATAGTAAGGGCATAGGGTTTATAACAGGTTTGATAAATGTGATCACTTGAAAATACATCCATAGAATCCACGCTGCGCTCGAAGATGGAGATAAAACACTTCTTTCTTATACTAACAGTACTAAAAAGGAAACTATAATACAAACCTAGTATAGTCCCCTAATGCTTAAATTGGGCATTAGGTCTAGAGTTATGTAGTTTGATGGATATTATTGATGAGACACATTAGCTTCTGAATTCGTATAAATTTGTTAGTAATAATATATAATAATTACCCGAAGCTGGAATAAACAACAAATACATTCAATATTTGGTAATGTACTTTGTACTGCCTAAGATATGAAAATCAGTGACACGTTAAGAATCTTACAAGTATGTTTTTTTACTACAAAAACAAGTTGTCTCAGTTTGTCAGATTGAGTACATAATGATTACTCACCTCAAAGAATATAGCCATGGTAGTGCTGGGGTAGAAGGTGCACATCTTCCATTGGCTCGTGTTACCCATGCCTACTTCTTGGTCCGACACACACGGACCCTTCGTGTTTAGTGACACACAAGAACCTATGGCTCCCGATACTGGAAAATGAAAGATTTGCAGTGATTAGTAAGAATTGCGTATAATTTTAAAATAGATTTAAGTTTTTCAGTTAAGATTTAAAGCTATAGTATTGCTTTTGTTATTATTAGAATACATTCATTTATAAAGGTTTGTTTGTGTTTTTATGAGCCCTGCACTTGTATACACTGGTATCGCAGGCGCCCACTTCGCTTGGCTAGAAGTTTTACTAAATTATGGTGCGGTTTTACTTTGTATACAAAAATAAATAAAAGAAAGAATAACAACAATAAGATGATTATCTTCTAATAAAAAAATCATAAGTCTTGTTATTAATCTTTCTAATAAAACCACAAGCAATAATACTTAAGATATATCAAATAAGTTTGAAAGACAGTATTAATTACATTTTCATTCATATTTGAAAAAATTGATGGTGAATTATCCACAGAATCAATATTGAAACAAATTAAAACTGCTTACTTTTCAATTCTCTGCTACATTTGACCTCAAGTGTACCATTAAATGCCATCTTGTAGTCTCCTTTCTGATCTTTAGCAAAGACCCTTTGGAATGTCTGCTTGAAGAGTGAGGAGTTGAAGGAGTCTCCCATCACCATGTGACCACTGGAATGAGATAAAGTTAGGGTTAGGTTTAAGATAATGCAGGTATTTTATGTTTAATTAATAAATCAAGTCTTTTTTATTTCTGCTGCTGGTAAGTATTACTGTAATCTGTGATGCATGCTTGTCTAGAAGAAACCCAGTTACTCAGGATTTTTTACACCTCTAGAATGGAATTCTTAGGAAGTTTTGGTAGATTGTTTTTAAGATTCTCTTTTGTACTACAAGAGTAAAACAAAATGTTTTGCACAAGATCATGCTTGTTTTTAATTTCATGAAAAGTTACTGATTTGAGCTACAGCTCTCCATTGCTAAAGATATTAAAATACACTAATGTTTCTGAGCAGTTACATACCCAGTAGAGTTACAGCACTGCTTCATTTCCATCAAACCAGTCTGATCCAAGGCACATGAGTATATGTCAATAGCATGCCCATTAGTGGCCGACCTCAGAGACAGAGCTTCATAATGTTTGATAGCCTTCTTCATGTACTTGGCGTTGTCCTTGTGAATGTCATGGTGGGAGCGGATGGGCTGCTTCAGCTCATCATTGACCACCTGACCGGGGCCCTGGGAGCAGGGTCCTCCGAGGAACATCATGATGCGAGCTCCAGTGTTGGGGTAGGTCACTTCAAGCAAACCTACAGCTAATGATAGAGCTACTCCGCTGCTCCTTAGAGGCCTCTTGCCTACTCCTAGAGGCCATGGGTCTCGGCCCAGTTCTCCAAGCAAATCAGTTAATGCCATGTCACATTGTTTGACTGGTTGAAGGAACCTGTGAGCTGGAGGCAGAGGGGCTGGCTGGCCCGGCCGGCCCTGAGGGTTGGGAGCATTCACTCGACCAATGGCAAGCTGCTCTTGAATCTGTTTAGCTGACAAATCTTTGGTGCCTTTGAATACATAGCACTTTGAAATTCCCTCTGTGCCTGTAATGGAAATTATGCTAATTAGAGCTAATACACAAACTATAATATTACACTAGTCATATAAATAGTCATGATTAAATACTGTTAAGGCTAAATTTAAACTGCATTGCAATGTGGGTAACAAAATATATTTTCAATTTAATAATGAATTATGGTCAAGTGGAAACCCATTCCTTGTAAAAAAACTTACCAAGTTCATGAATCTGAACCATTCTTCCGAAAGTGATGAGTCCAACCAGGGCATTCTGTGGCATCAGGCTGAGGGAGGTCTGCAGGGAGTCCTTCAATGCCCCCAGCTCTTCCTCATCCATACAAGTATCCACCACCAAGAGGAAGATAGGTGGCATGGCCTGAGCACGAGTGATTGTGTACTCTATTGTGGAGAAGTTAGGGATCAACTCAGCCGGTTGGTGCTGCTCGGATATAGCAGCATATTGAGGCGGGAACTGAAATTGTTCAGAGAGACAAATGTTATATTTGTAGGTTGTAATTATACTGATAAGCCTGTAATACAAAGTATTACTGGATATTATTTATATATTATTTATGGTTTCCAGTCCTTTCAAAACATATAATAAATTATGTATTAAAACTATGGCAACTATTGTTTACTTTATTGAATTAATGAAAAGAAAGTAAATATTTCTAGTAAGAATTATACTCATTAGAAAATATAAGAAATTTATTAGGAGATATGTGTAGTTAATAGCAGGGCTGCAATATAACAATTGCATATGCAACTGATTCATTATTAGCATACTTACAGGATTTCTCTGGAAGCAGAAGTTGCAGACCCATAGCTTGGCTCTGTAGTCGACCTGGCACATAGGGTTCAATATCGCTCGGCAAGTATTGCGCGTACATAGCACAGGTTCGTACTGGATCGGCGGCAAGTCGGGGCGCTCTTTCAGCGGCTGGTACAAGCAGGCCAGCGGCACCACCAGCCGAGTGGTCTCGATCCTGCTCGATGGCCACACATTCCAAGTGAAGCGGATGCCGTCCCGATCTTCATTCTGCTGAATAAACTCCTCATACGTGGCCATTTCGCCGATCTAAACACGAAACAACGTTCAATACCACTCAAGAAAACACTTCAATATTGCAGCACATAAAGTTTTTCCCACTATATTATACATACCAGGGATACATTCAGTCACTGTTAATCAGCGACGTATGTTGTTTAACTGTGTTTTACTAGGAATTCATTCAGAACTTCTACTTTCTTGGTATTTTGTAATTTTTACAAAACGGGAGAGGCTGATTTGGCAAATGTCAAAAAACATAGACAAATCAGCTGTCAGCATAGCCACGTCATTTTAAACAACACAGACAAAAATTGTAGTGCCTGATATTTTTTTATACCCGTGAAACCGTCAAATAATTATAAACATAATATGGAGAAAAATCAACAAAATTTAAATTAAACACAAATTAATGGTTAGTACCTAGGTACCTATTTTTCGTTCACCATAAATTTCTCGGCTTCTTATTTTCTATTCTCTATGGTTTGATAAAAAAAGACAAACAGCGTCTTTGTTTATGGTGCTACGTTCCGCCCCACGCATGAGTTTCATACAAATAAGTTGTAATCACAAAATAATGTATCATATCTGTATAAAACACTCTTTCTAGGTTAAAGTAAATTAAATATGCAAAGTTAACAGTTACATTTAAATAAATAATCAAAATTTACAAATATAATAAATAAACTTTTACTTAAAAAAAAACAATAAGTAAAAAAGAAGAAATAAAGTAATGCGACTAATGAAACGTTAATTATATGAATTTATTTTTTTTATTTTTAGGACATTTGTAAATTACTTCAAATGGACTCTATTTGTAAAATATTTCGTGTTTTATGATAAAACAAGGGACTTTTCGTTATTTATTAGTGAACATAAAAATAAAGTCATGTCATTGCTTTGTTTCAAGAGCAGGAAGTTTACGCCAAAAAGTGCGACTGCGCACTGGCCAAATTAGTAGTGTGAAAGAAAATGGCGTTCAGCGAAAGGCGTCCGGAGTTAACGTGATGAAAAACATTGTTAAAAGCTCAATTACATAGTGTTATAGTTATTAAATGTGTCAGATGTAGATTAATTAAGTGTTAATGAATAGTGATTGTGTATAAAAATGGCTGCGAACATGTACAGAGTCGGCGGTAAGTAGCAATAATTGGTTATTTTTGTTGTAGCTTCGCCGGTTCACCGCCAGCCGACTAGCGGTGCTTTGCTTTGATTGTCGTACCTTCATTAATTGCTCACATTAATTAGTCCTTCTATTAAATGTATCCTATTATTTACATTTTGGAGGGAAACTAGGGAATATAATATTGTGTCTGGTAGATTAGTGCGAAAAATTTAGTGTATCTCTCCAAATTTTGTCAAATAGGACATTAGCATTTGCATCTAGGTATCATTGTATCGGCTTGTGTATCTGCGAACGGTAGCTTTACGTGAAGCGCTCTCGTGTGATAGAGTTTAGGATCATTGAGAGTTGTTTGGTACAAATATGATGGTTTGACGTGAGATTTTAGGTTATAAACCAATGTTGTCAAAATGTTTTGATGCAAGTTTGGTAGTTGGTGGAGGTCAGGCGATGCTTTTGGGATTTTGAGGTCAACGGAGGCCAAGGGCGAAGGGAATAATTTAATAGTTATGATTTTATTATTTTCTAAAATTTTGAGGATTTCTCCACCCACTTTCGAATATTAGGGCACCTCGTGCGGCGCCTTCGCTAGGCCTCGCGTCGAATGCTAATTAGCTCTTCCCTAAACACTACTTCCTATTTATGTTATATTCAATACATATCTATAAACACCATGGCTCACTGACAGTAGTACCTAGTGTCTTTGTTGTACTTGTGAGGGGTGTTTCAATTCATGAAAAGCAATTCATCATAGATTTTTATTATTATGTATAAGTTTCTGATGGAATATTACTTAATGTTTATCTAAGATTTGTTGAAATTACTATAAATCTCAGTTTGAATGACTACTCACCAGTCTTTAATATTTAGTGAAATCATATTAGTTATTGAAAAGAAAAGTTAGTTAGCCATCATTATATTACGCCATTGAACCATAATTAAGTATATGATTATACTATTTATTCATTAGGCATACACTTACACCTTATGTCAAGGGCTAATTTGAATGATAAAAAGCAACTAGGTATTAAATACAATGACAGTATACCTAATAATAAAGAACTGTACTTTGAATGCTCTAACTCTGCAGTATTTTGTAATAGTTGTGTACTTATAACAATGTACCTATTACAGCAATTTACAGAGGCTATCCGTGGTTAGTGATTCCAGTTAACTACTCTTATCTGTGTAAATAAAACATTTCTCATTTTATTTTCATGATTTTTATAACAGGTAGGTAATAATAATGACAGTCAAGGTTATTGATTAACTAATGTAGACATTATTATATAGATTTACACATGTATAGTTACAATATACCTTGTGTGTATGTAAGGAATGTGTTATAGTAAACTAAATAAACTAGATTGTTAACACCGAGACCCGTTGCACATTACTCCTAATCACATTTAGCCATTTTATTGTAAGGTAGATAGATAGATTAATGCTTTATTAGACACTCACATAAAAATAAATCATAATACAAAAAAAGAGAAAAAAATAAATCTAATGCCACAAATGGCGGCCTTATAGCTGAAAGCTGTAAGGTAATTTTGTTTATAAATACAGTGTTGCTCGTAAGCCTTCTAGTTTTACAGACTTAGATTAATTAGAGTGACTTAGATATTTTAGACATTTTAGATTAGACTTAGATTTATAAATAAGGTAGAAGAATAAGTAAAGTTCCTGAGATTAAATTTTTGACATGATCAGTTCCAAGCAGTATTGGTTCATATTGATATATACCATATTAATTTAATACTAGGCCAATAATGATCACACCATTGTTTAAAATGTTTGTTTGTTCAGATTTTTGTGATCATGGAACTGATGTATAGGCTAATCATTTCTTAAATCAATTTGAGTGTTGCCACAACCATCATCTATTCCATCCTTTCATTTGACTGCTCCGTTAGCTTAGTTGGTAGTGGCTCTGCCTTCTAATCTAGGGGTGCGGGTTCGATTCCCGCATGGCACAAGTAATTATGAATATTAAAATTTGTAATTATTTGTGTTAAGTCTGGTCGTTTCTATGTATAATAAGTATGTATTTACAAAAGAAAAAGTATATATGTATTATATCCGTTATCTAGTACCCATGATACAAGCGTAAGCTTAGTATGGGGCTAGATGGCGCTGTGTGATATGTCCAGAAATATTTATTTATTTATTTATTTATCCCTGTAGGCAAATTGTTGGCTCATTAATGTCCAACTTTTTTTATGTGGATTGTAAGGTATGTATTTGAAAATTGTATTTCTTGATTGTTACTATTATTCTAACTAAAATGGATTTGTAGTTTATCACTATTATTTGCTTGATGGTGTGATAGTAAGCAAATAATAAGGTTTAGGATATTGTTGCTAAGACTACAGTTCTCACGCAAAATGATTCATTATAAGTATTAGAATAACTATTATAGTGCAGTAGCCAATGCATACTTTACTTACTGTTGATTAGTAAGACTCAAAAACTGAAAAAGGAAACTTTAAAAGTACTTAAAAATAACTATTTACTTATTATATTATCTTGAACTAATATACCTATTGAACTTGAACTGTATGTATCTAAAGCTCTTTACCGCTAGAAAACCAAAAGCATGGGTTTTGTAGTTTTAGGGTAAATAAGGCTAAAAGCATTTTGTATGGCTCATGGCTGGACTGCTTTGGCTAATTGTGTTTTTGAATAGGTTTTAATAATACCCATGATGTTTTTTTTTTATAAATATTTCTACATAACTAAGTAAGTATGACCTTTGTGTAGTTAGGTGTTGCTACTTGAAATGAGAACTTTGATTATTTAATTTTAAATAATTTATTTCCTCATGATATCTAAATACGTACTATATTATGTCTAGTCTCATACAAGTCCAAGCATTGTGTTTTTACATTAGTAGGTAAACAGAAATAAGTAATAATTAAGTAGATAAATGTTATATGTATACATATGTTTTGTAGTAATTACAATTTATTCCTGTACATACAATGAAAGAAGACTTGCACAGTGGAAATTGCATTAAAATGTGATGTGAGGATTGTGAGTAAAGACAGACTTCGGCAATTAACAATAAAGGATCAATTTAGTATGCTAAAGAAAAAATGTACTGCTTGTGAAATTTTGTTCTTACATTACCTAATGTAGTTGTATTAAACTAGGCAGAAATACTAAAATTGTCCAACACCTTGATATGCCAACTCATTTACAATTTAGATTTTATGGCATCCATTAAACACAGACCTTAGCTTCCTATTATGCACACAGATAGTTTAAATTACATACCTACATAATTTCTAATGATCAGACTTGTTAAAATAAATTTCAAAATTCTTATCATATACATACAAGTAAACTTGAATAAAATAAGACATTCATACAAGTAACTACACAAGTATTTATATCTTGGTAACCTTCTTTGATGTGAAAGTGTAAGTTCAATGACCTGCTGGTAGCCTAGTAATAACATGCCTTATATATCTAGTTCTTGTATAATACATACCAACTACCGAAGCCAACTACATATTACTTGTGAGAATTAAATATTGTATTGCTATGAACATTTTGACAGGATATACTTACCTAGCTTATTATAACAACTTTGTATGTACTATTCTGGAACATTTATTTTTTATAATATATTTGCCTGTTGCAAAAAATTATCAAATATCAAATAAACAAAGGGGTTTTTAGACAATTAATTGGATTATTGTTGTTAAAGTAAAATTACTAAAGAAAGTACTTAGTAGTCTAAGATTTAATAACCTTATTGATTAGACATTCACTTTAGGTCATTGTGCATTGGTCACTTATAATCTAATAATAACGACGAGAAAAAACCTGCATTTTTACATGAAAATAAAATAAAATCATGGATCATTTTAATACATAGTGTCACAAAATAAAATATTTAGTTGTGTACTTATATGTGCTTATAAGTCTGCTTTGCAGTGAATGTTTAACTACTTAAGGAACTTGTTTGGGTATCTAAAGAAATAATTTTGTTGCTGCGAGATAATATCACATAAAAAATAGAACTGATTACTTTTTTAAGTAGGTAATGTTATTTTATTACATATTTTATATTAAGTTAGGTACTAGACTAGTGGATGCAGCTTTGCTAGCTTAACCTTTAGTCTCCCAGTAAATTCTAACTCTGTGTTAGTTGCCCCTTGAAAATATTATTTGACCAACTCTAACCATGATAGGTCTATTTATAGTATTTTCTTCTATTTGACCTCATTCTTGATCCAACCATCCGAGGGAACCTAACAAAGGTCCCCTTACTTAACGAAAGTAAAAAGCGAATGTTACGATTCACACACGTTTGTGAGGGAATTTTACAACGCGTGCCGTCATAAACGGCAAATAATTTGGCGGGTCACCTGTGGACTGAATGATACAAAATTCAGCGACCTGACAGCTCCATTGAATGCCGTGGGCAATTCCAGCTCTGCCCAGGTGAAAGCGACCGGTACTCAAGTACCTTTGAACAATACGTAGTCTGATCCTCTAGCCTCTACCCTACTATTGGACGAGAATTATTTATCACGTTATTCTCTTGTTGGGAAACACTTTTCAACATACCTAAGGAATATCTAGCTTATACAGAAAATTGTGTGCATTAGATTGACCTATTCGAGTAGCGTTTAACAACAAAACAATAACCGACGTCTTGATAGCGATTTTAGTTTCTTTGCCAAGAAATATACTTTCGATTTCAACTCACAAGCGAGGAAGAAACGTATGTCGCAGGGCCAACTGGGCAAACCCCTTCTGACCCTTTTTCACTTTCAAACCAGGCCAAAGGTTGGAGTTCGGTTTCGGAGTTCAGTCTACGTACTGCGTAGTCTGACTGTAGAGCTTAGCAGGTTCATAAAACTGCAAACTAACTCCTCTCGTACTACACACCGCAAAGTTTGTTTACGGGCCGAATTACAATCAACATTGAACTGGTTCGAATCAAAGTGCCATTCGCGTAGTGACATCACTTATGGCGCTCGGGCTCTGCGGGTCGACGCTCCGACTCTCCTCGCGATGGCTTTTTGTCCTATTATTTTTATTTACACACTAAAAATAGTGTGTTTGAACTTGTCACTTTATGCATGAATGGAGGTTCCGTAAAAGTCAAATAATAGTAAAATAACTTATGGTCACGGCTGCACAACCAGTCACACAAAGTTGATGTTGTTGTGATGACGTAAAACCTACGACACATCATATACACATCACATACATTACATTACTGTCTATATTCTATTACCTTAGATAGGTAGAAGCTTGGTTAGTGAAAAAATGCCATCTAAAGAATAATTCGTAAACTTTGATAGGCACTAATTGCAGGTGCTTTTGTTGTAAATGAGTTGCATCATCAGCAAGCTATATTTACTGCCCATTGTGGCAACAAATTAACTAAGCAAAACATTCAGCAGTTACTATAGAAAAACCATGACATTCCTACTTATCAATCAATTAAAAAGTCCGTTCCAACCAGGAACTTGAATACGCATACGATTGTCAAGTTAATACCAATTTTAATTACCCATAATGTCTGACCAGTTTGATCAACCTGTCCATTGTTTTAACCAGTGGCTATCTACTAGCTAAGACTTATCAGTAAATTATGCGCATATTTAAGTACATCCTCGTGAAATCTGGCCAAAGATCGAATTCAATCATTGTTCGCCCTCCCGTGATGACGTGTCCAGGCTAAATTTACTATACACTTACTTATTGACACGTTCCAAAAATACACTTCTTGGCAAAACTGAACGGGCGTTAACATCGCTATCAGCCGCATAATGCCCAACTTACACACATTCATAATTGTGCTCGCTAGGCAGCGTACGTATCCGCACTCACACATGCACAGGGGCAGTACACCTAGAGACTACGTAGTAATCTGCGCCGTCGTCTGGTACATAGCACGTAGGTAGGTAGAGGCATGGCGGCCGGTGCGGCGGCGGCGGAGGGCCCACTGGTGGTGCTTTCGTAAATGCCAGGTAGCGTCGCTCGCATGTCGCCAGGCGTCCACCGACCTACCGAACGACGCTAAAACGAACGAGTTACACAAATTACCGTGACTGATCTTATCGAAATGAAACAGATCATGATCGCCGTACCGCGCTTTTTGCTCCATGATATTCTGACGAGTCGTATCGTACAGCTTAATTCAAACATGGCGGAGGCTCGCCTATGTGATATGTTACGTGTACGTTGTGACCCGAAGCTTTCACCTTATTAAACGAATCAATCAATAAAACCGACGTTATCAAGGTTGTTTTCTTGTCTCCTAAAAAGTCTAATGTATTTGATACCATTAACTGATAAATCGTACGAAGTTTATTGATGATTGGACTGTTTATTAGGTACACTAAGTAATTATGTCCAAGATATTTATTGATTCGGTACGTCGCAACATTTAAGTCGACATGATTTGATTAAATATTTATATTAATTTGTTACCACCAATAAGTTTACACTTCCTTACTTTAAAATACCTAAGAAAATATGTTAGCTCTTTATGTCACTAATTAGTACAAGCATTATTTTATGAAATAATATAATAGAATAATTTATTTCTCTTCACAGATTCTCGGGACTTACGCCCGGTATTTTTAAGGCATCAGTGGGGCCGTAGCCAACACTGAGAGGCCTTTTACAATATTATACTTAAAATTAAGTAAAAATTACAGATAGAGGATGTTAGGTATATAAAGTAACTATTGCAGACATGGTATTAATGTTACAGGCTATTGTGTTGAGTTGTTCATTGACTTAATTAAACTGGTCTAATAGAATAATTTATTATTAAGCTTATCAAATCGGTAAAACATGGTGATACGAGAAACGAAATTAATACTCCATAGTTTGTATAGTAAGTACTTAGACCCAAAACAGATAGACATTAGGTGAAAATCTATCATGTTCACAATAAAGAAATGAAAAGAGAAAATAAACGCTCCATTACACGTGCAAATGGTGGAATCGCGTCTCCTTGTGAGCTAAATTTAGCTCACCTTGAGATCGTACCAGGAATGGAAAGTTTCATTAGAAATATGATATCGAACAGTGCTACTTTGTATTGAAATTATGTGTAACAACTAAATAAATAGAAAAGGGTACCTCTGACCAAAAAATGTTTTAACCTTACAAGTTAACATTGAACGTAAAATAACTCTATTTACTACAAGCCTACAGTTATGCCTGTACAAAAAATGATATCTTAGCTACGCCTACCACCGTAAACAGCGCATTAAAAAAACTAGCGATAAATTAATGCAAAAAATAAATCCATGTGACGTTAAGTTTGTAATTTTTTACTAATTTCAACTCGATGACCACAACAACTGGTCAGCGTTGTAACAAAAAGTCGAGCATTGTCAAAGAGATTAATCGTCCAAAACTACCTCGTTGTTAGGCGTTTCAAAGCGAAAGGTTCGAAGCGTGTCATTATGCGCGAGTTATTTAGTTGTTGTGTGCTGTAACGGTAAATAGCGGCATTTACATCACCATGTCCGACTCCATGTGGTACTGTTTTAACACCTTTTGAGCAACGAGGATAATTGTTATAATCTTTTATTTTACGTACTTAACTTTAAATTCATTATTTTGGATAACGCTTATTTAATTATATAGTACTTGAGTACATAATTTGATGATAGCTAACAGGTAGTGGTCGTATAAGTCTCAATAATCAAAATACTGGAACCATTGCGTAAGAGAATAAAGGGTCAAGCCTTGTGTTAGACAAACTAGTAAACATAATAGTAAACCACCGTATAATGGTTATATACTATATACATACAAATTGTATTGGAATTACGAATGTCAGAGCAAAAAAGTAAAAAAGGTAAAAATAGTTAAAGAAAGAAAAATGAGAATTTTAAAAGTGAGAATTGTGTACAATATCGAGTTTACCCTACTCGCATCCTATTCACGCTGGTATCGGAGACGCCAACATGTTCCGCTCCGTCAGCCACCGTCCACACCTGTGAATACTGCCGAGGTACACACCAAAACGAAGAATGAACACTCTTTTGTATTGTATGTACATATCTGTATATTTATCACGATTACGTATTTTGCCAAATTTCATGCTTCGCTCGTCATGTTTGCATTTATGCATGCTAATGTGGTCTTTAGCGTTACCTAAAATACTAAAATGCGTCAATTAGAATAGTTATTGTAAAATGTAAGTAGTGATCAAGTACTTACATTATGTTGAAGGGGTATAGAAAAAAGTTTGTCTATATTTTGTGATACATATGTATTTCGATAAATAAAATATATACTTAGTTCTCTATGTTCTAAACATCACGCTATGCCATGACACTTGCTTTGCCCACACTCCGTTGCGACGTCCGTTAGAGTTACGTAGGTAGGTACCATACATCATTCCTATATTTTAGACATAGCAGACAACAACCATGGCATCCTATAGCATCTTACTGAGGTTTACTACGTATTATAATACAATGGATATAATACATCCCTGCGCTAAATGTACGACGTCAAAATAACTATCGAACGTGACCCTTTGCACCCTTTACGTACTATTATTACATTTCTTTGCTTTGTAGTTGATAAACAAGTCTTTGTATATTGCAAACTGTTATAACAGTATGCATGTAGAACCCGGTTCATTACACTTGACTTTTTAAACAGCGGTGAAAATCATCTAGGTACTTAATCCTTTTCAATTATTTTTACCGCTCTTTATAAAATCGCGTTTATTGAAAGTATTGAAACAGGTTATACATAAATAATGTAGTTTCTTGTATCATAACATATCTAACCAATACTTTTGTGCTTGTCCACAGACTGCGTCTATTTCGAGACGTCGTCGACGTCTCCGTACCAGATCCGGCGGATAGAAGAGCTGAACAAAACGCCTTCGGGCAATGTGGAGGCAAAAGTCATGTGCTTCTACAGGCGGCGGGACCTGCCCAACCCTCTTATACAGTTAGCAGATAAGCATCAAAGTAAGTCAAATAAATATACCGTGACAATAGGTATGACCATAGCAAGCTAGCATGGGCATGGGCCGCAGTACTGCGTTGACAAATTTATCAAAATCAATTCCAACGATAAAATCAAATTTGCCTCTAGTAAGTATATTTCTATTGACTGTTTCAACATTTAGAAACGAACTCCTTCTCAAGCTACGAGGATTATAATGTCCACAAATATCCTTGCCAGTTTAATAATGGGACATTGTTTTACTATTGATTTTCGTAACACACCAGTCAGTCACGCACATCTAGCGTCGAAGACATCGGCCGAGTACGTCGGTTGCTACTCGTGTGTTAGTTTAGCTGCTTTGTTGTATTAATAATTCTGCAATACAAGTAGCGTCACGTGGTCGCATGCGAATAGGCGCGTGTTTGATATTGGGCTATAAATAGGCCATTATCCTACGTCTGTAAGGATTGCTCAGCGGGTGTCTAGGACGAAACCTCCCAATTTGCTGAGACTTATTCGCGTATTCAACGTCTGCGGTTGCGAAGAAAGAGAATATTCTATGTACCTTAGTACTTTGAATGGGAATATTACCTAAATAGTCTGTAGCTAATAATAAGCTTATTTGACTTTGATATCATAACTATTATATCTATTTTAGTCTAGCTCGGTTTTTAATACCTAACAAATTATGTTGTTGTGTCATTCAGATCTCGCTGCTATAAAGCCATTAATTAAATAATGTTGTCTAGTCCTTGTTAACTGACCTATCTCTAGCAGAGCTCCCAACAACAGTGATTGTTTATGAGACTCCTCTTGTCCCCCGCCACGATGCAAACGCGAGCCATAAAACTGTGAAGCTATTACCGTAGATTTGAATAGCATCGACACTGCTCGAGGAATGTTTACGAGGACAATGATCGTGATCGTAAACTGCTTGAAATTCTTGAAAATCGATCCCTTTCCTTTGAAGGTGAGCTGCAAAAAGCCATCACGCTACTGTATGCGGCTGCATAATATGCATTTAATTACGTAATTATACCTGTTTACCATAATTTCGATGGCTATCGATGCTCAGTGTTAGTATCCAAGATTTTTTAAAGATATGAGATTTTCTTCAGTTTTTTTTTGCAATATTCTGATTTTTTGTTACTAATATCATAGTGTATGTACTCCTGATGATGGGAAGATATAAAATTACGTATGACAGTTACTTATGTACCTGTCCTATAAAGTAATACTTCTAAAATGCCGCCAATAGAGTGATATCAGTAAGTGCATAAATTACGATACACTATCCACGAACAAAACCGAACTGTAAAATTCGAGTCTGTCTGAGCCCCGACGCAACATAAACATCAAATTCGGATATTGAAAGAACTGCATCCCCCTCGCATCCAACCCATGACTAGAGTCAACTAATATAAAGCTGTGCGATACAACTGGTGCGCAACTCGCTGGCGACTTTAATCAATTCTAATTAAACCCGAAACATTCATCTCATCGACTTTCATTAGGCGACCCTCTCCAGCTACCTGGATATAGATGTGTTGTGTTGTGTGTGCGCCAGCTAACTCCACCAACTTCCTACTCTATATGATTAAACCATTGTATGTGTGCAGTGTTTTGTATTCATGCGGTCCCGTGAAGTCTCCACCGCTATCCTATACATTCATATTTCATACGTTTCCATGTATTCACAATTTTATTTTACATCGATGCTTTGACGTCTGGTGTTGTTTGTCTGGTTTAACTGACGGTCACTGATTTCGTAATCGTGATTTAAAAATCACAGCCGCATTGTAATTCAAATGTGATAACATATCGAAATGTCCTGCTTCTCATCTTGATATTTGTTTTCGTTGCTTGGTTGTTCTAGAAAAAAAACTTGATAGGAAAAGTTGATGTTGTTTTTATGGCTCTTCTTTATAGTTATGTTTTCTAGAATATCCCAAATATGCTAGTGAAACGAGGGGTCCGGACATAGCAAGGTATAAATTAGTGTATCTCAATCATACCCTGCCATCAAATCAATCCATATCGGCGTTATCCTCGTGATTGCTTCCAGAGGTTCCCTCTTCGTTTTCATTATTACAATCTGAAATTGTGCGCCATTCCCCCATCTCTATTTTTTCGGTAGTGTTTGTAATTTACTTTTATTGTGTGGACCCCGACAGATGCGCAGTAGAATCTCAACAACGGAACAGAGTACGTCGCCGCGCCAGAAGAAACTAAACGCTCTCATTATGGAGCTTCGCGCTTTGTGTGACCGAGCTTTTTCCTTCTAATGAACGAATATTATGTATTTTTCGTTGCACAAAAAACATTTAACCACTTCATAATCATTTATATGTAATATGATATGACATATATTGGCCTCTGTATGTATTTTATAGGCGTAAAATTATGGGAATCGAAAACTTGAAGATAACCAAAGGAAAAAAAGTACTTACTCCGGTGTCTGTACATCATAACTTGTTTCGATATGTATTTCGATTTTCTGCTGTTCGAGAACAGTGGAGTAGTACCAAGGACAGGTCAAGAAATTAATCAGAGGTGTCATAAAATGTAACGTAAACGCAGTCGGGAGGGCGCCACTAGCGCGCGCCCCCGCCGCGTGGTAATGACCCTCGCGCGCGGAGGTATGCAGCTGGGAGGGATGGACGGACAATGGACATGCGTTTTAAACTGTAAATATTCACGGGTTTGTCAATGAATTAACGTGTGTAGGTAAATGTTTGTGTGTGGTTGCTTTATAATTAAAATGTGCCTAAAATCAAGCGGACTGTAGTCAAACGTAAGTCCATGTCGTAAAAAGCCGTGTTTGGTATAAAAACTATTATTTTTGTCCTTTAGACATGTAAACTAAGACAAATACTTTTGTGATTTCAGCCATCGATTTATTAATTATGTTTTTATGACAAAATCACATAAGTGAGGCAAAAGAAAGGAGCTCAATGTCATATCTTGATAGAAAAGAATTGTGTCAACGGAATAAGTGCCAGTTACTTACCGTGACGCGGCCGGTGGTCAGGGACTGACACGACGCGGGGCGAGTTTTTAGCCGATTACCGACGCCCGCGGTGACACCGGCCGGGAGCACTGGGTCAGGCGCGGGCTTACTCAATAGTTGCACTGTGGAGTGTACTTTATACTGTTTACTAAAATATTGGCCAGAAGTAGACCTCTGATTATCTCGTATCTTATCTCTCAATAGTGAACTTGAATTATAGGTACCGTTTACTAGAATATCGAAAATATAGACCTCTTCTTATCTTGTTCTAGGTCGATTTAGTCCCAAAATTATCATAAACATAACATAGATTAGAATTAACAAAACACATGCTGTCGTCAAAGTAATAGGTATAATACTAACACCTAATGTTGCTGTTACATTACGTATAGATAATTATTCGCTTTTTTATGTGATCAGTGTTTGAAAGCCACATTTCTACATGTTGGTAGATTGATGGACGTTTATACCTACATAAAAACACCTAAGGCTACATACTTACTTACAAAAGTTAATATCCGTACTATCAAACTCGAGTCCTTAAAATATATTCCTTTAAGTTTTGTAAGTAGCTTTAATAATGTTTTATGAAGCGTACGTTATATGTGAAATATGTAGATACATAATAATTGTGCTCGTTACATACCGTGACGCGGTCGGTGGTCACTGGTCAGGGGCTGACGCCGTGTGAGGCGAGTTTTTAGCCAAATACCGACGCCCGCGGTGACACCGGCCGGGATCACTGGGTCAGGGCAGGGCGGACTTAACTGGGTGCTGGTACTGCATAATGAACTTGAAACTATTTAAAAAACGTGCATACGTACGTGCGTACGTGCATTGTCTAATGTATGCGACGTATTGTCTACTACAATCTGATGCCGAACTAACAAGCATCTGAAAATGATTTTCTTCTCTACTTCACTTAATACTAGATGTAATGTACTGCAATTGCACAAATGAGGGCAAGTTCCGTTTTACTTTACCAGCATGTTTCAGCGGTGTGGCACGTACTCGTAGGTAGAATAGAATTTAGATCCCAACGCGTCGGTCCGTTTCCTGCAGTCAATATAAACAAATTCACGAGTTGATACCGTACCTGCATAGTGAAATCTAAATAGAATCTCGCATGGCAACATCGGCGCCTGTGACGTGGGGTGGCTGCGGTGTAAAGAGCCGGCTTCGGGACAAAGATCGTGTGTTAATTCGGACCGCGTAGTCCGGAGCGGGGGCGCGGGCGGCCGGGGTTAGTAAACATAATCATGGCCTCCTCCCGCCGTACAATTCAGTAGCTAAATGGGAATGAAGAGTTGCTAGCCCCACCCGCTCACACTCCGCACGGTCTGCCGCCTCGCCGCGACGCGACGCCCACACGTCTTGCCGCGGCACCCTACAACACTGAAAACAAAAAGAAACAACACACTCGCACTAAACTAGGTCTACTTTTTAGAAAAAATCTCTGCGCGCCTTCTAAGCACCTATTATTGTTACAGTCGGTTTCACATAGATATAGAAACGGTTCCGAAGTCGATCATTAATGTTTATGGGTTGTAATCACACATCCTCAATTAGACGGGGAGCGTCATAGAGCGCGGTGCCGGTGCCTAGGCCGGGCTCGTGCACTTTTTGCGCAATAAAAACGGAGAGACATCAATACTCCGTGACTTGTATTCTAAACTCCTTAATTGGATGGCTGCCCCGCGCCCCGGCTACCCCCTCCCCCCGTATCGACCGCGGCGCTCTCATCTCGCAGGTACACGCAACACTTATCCCGGTTTTAATTGTCGCCACGCGCCGATGACCCACCACTACGGATAAACATACTCCGTACATTACTTACTAACTACATGGCTACAATATTTAATTAATTCCGTATCGATTACCAAAACATAGTTTACTTACATTTAGGTATGTATCCCTATACTCCTCGCTATTTATCTATTATACCTAGGCAGTCTAAAGCAGACGCCACGATTGCTCACCGCGCGTTACTATCGGTCGTCCAAAGTTATTTAAATTTCAGACATGTCTGTTAAGTACTAACTTATTTGTTTACACTATATGAAACAAAACTAATAATATACATAGTTAAGTTATTTTGAATAACATTAAAAACTATAATAATATAGTACACTGCATAAATTATAATATTACAGCTGATGATTATAGCACTTAGCCCGGAGTATCCCCACAAAAACGAGTAAACTACTAAATAAGCTTCTTATAACTTAATAAGTATCTACGAATGCTTACACACTCCAGATAAGTGGTAAATGGTCAGATGACGACCACAATCATAACACGATTCAAAACGACAAGAACCTCGTGAGATCAGAACGGCCTTGAGTGAGGACCGTGACTCGACAAATAATTCACCTCGTAGTAGAGGACGCTAGATCTCAATGAGAGTATTATTACACCTGAAAAAATATCTAAGTCTTGTACAAGACGACAATATTGCATAGAATGAGACATAAAAATTAAATCTGCTGGATATTTGTGGTGCACACTTTTGCAGATTCGTCAATGCTGATGCCAATTTTCTTTTGTCTTCGCTTTGTTTAATATTATGAGGGGTGTTATTGGTCATTATCAACATACTATTTGGTGGGTGCCCAAATCCATTGACAGAGGATACATGTCCTTGGACTCTGTGGTACTCACAAATGCATGCTTAGTTTGCCTAAAAAGTGTAACTTAAACCTCATATAAGTGGAAAAGATATTGTAACCCTCATTAGTGTAGAACCTGCTGATATCTAAATAAAAATGAAGCCTAAGTAAGTTCATTTGCATCACCATGATTTCACAAAGTAGTATAAACAAAGTTTCACAAGATATGAGAAAATATTATGATTCATTTATTACACTAGTAATAAAGATGCCGAAATGTTATTAAAACGTTTGAGCATGTATTGTTAAAATGTCTGATAAATAGTAAAGTGTATGCAACAAGCTGACGTAAGCACTACGATGCGTTAACGGGTTCGTTTGCCTTATATTTTGCACCAATGCGCGATATTTCGCACTTTCTTCAACACATTAGGACGTCTAAGCTAGACGCTAGTTGACTATCACTATGCCATTATCAGCTGTGGCCATATTGGTTAACACAAGTACCTACTGGCTATTACTGGGAAATATTATATTTATCCGTACGCTGCTGTATGGTGTGTTATAATAAAACAAGTTATCTTTGTCATTAATCAATTTGGTGGTTCTAACGTCACAGTTTTCAAGGTAAAACCGATGGCCTTTGACATGGTTTTAGTCATAGAGTAATATAATATACCTAATACCAGGAATAGAGAGCCATCTAGTGCAATTTCAATGCCAATCAAATTGAAGCGCCCTCTGTATTTCTTGACCAAAAATAATATTGTATATATACATACCACGTATACATTCTATAGCCTAAAATATAAATACAACACCTACCTACAACTTGCTACTTACATATATGTTAGAAGTTAAAATAAAACGCAGAATTTTATTTTACTATTTTGTAATATTTATGTCTGATGTTTTACGTTTCTTCTTTGGCCTTAACTTTGTATGATTTTGTTATACTAAAGCGACATCTACTATTTCGTTTGCGGTCAAGAAATATAGATTAGCAGCACTGTATTTCTGTATTTGCATTTTGTTCTAAGTTTCACCCCCCTGGTTTTAGTTATTCAAACTCATACATTATCAGAATTTACTTTTGACTTAAGAACCATGTGGCAATCCGTCTAAAAACTGAAAGGTTGTTCTTTGTCAAACTATGGTCACTACGGTGGTACAGCATGTAATAAGTAGAGGTTTATTAGCTCTTTGTTATGAATTTACTGTTAGTTGTATGGATATTGGATATAAAGTCAGAGTCAGAGGGTGAGAAGAGTAAGTCAGTAGAGCAAAGGCGACATGTAAGGGTAAGCGTGGTTCCCATGGACTTCCTAATGAAATACACAAACAAGTTGTCGCAGCGCGCGGCACCGGCGCGGCGCGTGGTCCTGGAGGTAGTAACGTCACGACGCGGCGGTGGCGGCTGCGCACGGGCACGTGGACGCGGAGGCCTCGGCCGCAACGAAAGTGAGACCGCGGCCGCGCGGAGGGGGGAAGCGGGTCAATGACCTCTGCTCATCCGACCGATCCGCACTTGTACAACACGCTCGCATTGTTTCAACATCTCACGTCTTAACTCCGAAACTCAACCGACATTAGAAGCAATAGGTCGCTTTCAAATTGCCCCATTGTCGATGATAACTCGCGGTTTCGGCGTATGAGCGCGACTCCCAGCGACACGATGACGTGGAATGTTCACGTAACATGTGTAACATAAAGTTTGGGGCGAGCTCGTGCCAAACCGACGCCATCCCAGACGGCGATAGAGATGAGCTCGATATAACAATAAGTGCTGGTATATTAAAATGTAGAGCTGCCTCCATTCTTGCAATTATCCAGCGGAAGCGAGCAGGTGAAGCGAGCATCCGTTTCGCCGCTGCTTGGTTACGGTCATACGGCACTGTGGCGCGGTGACATCGTTCGCTGGGAAGGTGAAAATATAATTATCGCCGCTTTTATGACCTTTGCGTGAGGGAATATGCCTACAATTAATTTCTCGCTCGCTCATTTCCGTTGATACCGAGTTTCTCCCTGTCAGATAAGGCGCACTCGTAAAACATGCTGTCCAATCAAAACGAGCTAATGAAAATCTTGAGCAAATAGAGTCGTTCGTTTTATTCATTGTGTAGTTAATTATTCAAGTTTGGTAATGTGGAGGCGATCGGTGACCGTTCGAGTAGGTATTGCGTACGGCGATGACGCCAAGGTCGCTCGGGTCTGCAGGTGAGTCCAGCCAATCACACCACGCTCCGGCGTGGAGTGGCTGTCGAGCTCGCACTCGTCAATGAGCTGCTCTCCAAACTGGTTTGTCTGGCCGCCCCGACTGCTGCAACACTACTCTACAACCTTCCAAGTGTTTGGTTTCGATCTCGCTCAATCCGTTTTCAGTTAGCTTTGCATGTGTAGTGTTTTGCTGTTGCCAAGTTAATCGAATATAAGTTTTTGTAGTCAACGTTTTGCATATTATCTCTATTATTTTGTTTTACGTACCTTTATGCTAGATAATCATATAGCTAGAATTATATAATTCAAGGTTTTTAATACACGTATCTCTTTCAGATCTTTAATCTAAAGGTATAAATATTTTAACAGCATAGCCATCGAAAGTTGAAAGCCTTCCTGGGTTGGCAACGCTTGTATAAACTGAAGCATGTCGGCGAGTGGAAAACTGTTAGTTCTCAGAAGTCGTTACAGATATACATGATCATTAGAGGAACCGTTTACACACTTGGAAAGTAACGCTAATACACACTACCTTAAACGCTTTACTAACATTTCGCAGTTAACTAGTCTAATTCTCTTAAAATAGATTTTATATTTTAGGTTGTTTCTAAATATTCTTGTTCATGTTGAATTTCAAAACCTCGTAGTTTAATTCAATGTGTACGCCTTGCTAGTCTCTAAACATTTCCCCTATTTAAACATATTCCATTTCGATTAACGGGAACGAAAAAAGTCATTCGGATACATCGCATTATTCTTTTTATAATAACCGTATGTTGATTGCGGCAAGGTTCCACGGGGGCCGGCCGCGTCTCGGCGGCTAGGACCGTGTTAAAGCGAGCCGGGATCGTGTCATTAGAGGGCGTGAATATTTAAGTAGAGATGGCGAGAGCGCCGCGGTTTACTCCCGTTCCCGCTTGGGTTATAGGACGGTTGGGATTACCTTCTCATTGAATTAATTCTGTTTGCTGATGAAAAAGGCGCAGCCAGCCGAACCGTGTTTTAGGATAATGGGACAATTTCCAGCGAGAGAAACTGCTGAATTGAGGATGCTCACCCTTTACTCCGTAATCATTACTTCTACTGATCCTTCTCTTTCAACTACAAATCAATGTTTCTTTGTTTGCTGGGTTTTGCTACTTTGCACTACCCGAATAGTAAACATACTGTCACTTTATACATCCAAGGTTAGGGCAGCTCATGAGTTGATATGGTCGATATCTATGTCGTAAATGTTTTACGTTTATTGTCCCTTGAACTCTTCATGTATCATAAGAAACATATTGTACTAACACGCCATTTTGGCGAAATGACAACTTAGGACGGTAGTAGGTTTGCGGTAATGTGTCGTATCTGGGTGGCATTGTTCGACTCCGGCTCGTGTTACGCAATCAAGAGGGGTCATTCTGTCCGCGCCCAAAAGTCGCACCCGCGAAGTGGAGAACAGTCATATCCTATCGATTTGTTAAGATGGCGGTGCGGGAGAGGGCGGGGGTGGCGTGCTGGATGCGAGGGTGACGGAGGGAGCCCGCAGCCTCGCGCATGCAGCCTGCACCTGCCCGCAACACAGCGCTCACCTATGCGCCGCCTGCACGCACTACGCACGACCTTTCTCAAGATATCCGCCGCCAATCGAACACGACCTGTATGGCGAGACCACTCGGCGACCATAAACCAACCTAAATGTGACAACTTTATTTTTAGTGCTTCATGAGAACGTCGACTCCAGACACCCTAATGAATTTAAAGTACCCAGAGATCATAGCTTGTTAATCATAAGCATACCGCATCTACATAATGCGCGTGTGTGGAGTAAAGCAGAGCCAGTTTTAAAAACCAGTTAGAAATGTGAGGCTAATCGAAACATTTAATTAAATGCGGAAACTAAGAATACGAGGAAACGTCCTCGAATTTAGGATAATCTAGTTTAAATAAATTCCATAGTTACTATGTCCGTTCAACGATCATTTGAGCAATAATCAAGAAGGTTTTTATGATAAAAAAATATCCTAAAAAGAAGGCGAATTTTAACGCCCATTACCTATTCTGAATGGAGAAACCCGTTAGCCCCTATTACATCACGTCGTGCCACTATCCAAACATTGCCATAGGTCGGGTAAAACTATCACTTTGTATAGGGGACAGTGTACAGAAAGTTTTTATGCATTTAAGTATGAGTTCGCCACAATTTCCCCGCTGCAAACTCGCGCCCAAGGTCGGCGCTACCCCTGACCCGACACACTTGCGGGCAAGCTTAGCAAATGAGAAGCAAGTCCGACCACGTACTTGTACAATACACCCAAGGCGCCTGTACTGCACATAAAGTAACACAAAGTAGCCTTGCTTCTATTTACGTTCGCACAGTTTAAACGCTTCCAACGGTGGAAGTTCAGCATGACCCATTGCAGTGCCAGTGTTGAGAACTTTCTCTTTGGCATATTTTCATATCTACAATATAGGATTATAAAGAAAGTGTTAGTCTGAAGGAGGCCAATGTACCATCAATGGCAGGAATTTATAGTATGTATGTACTAGTGGATACTTCTGGTTTCATCCACGTTGTGTCGAATAAATAGGCACCTATCACACCAAACACTCTCGCGACGTTTTACCTATCACCATATTACATGATCCGTAACTACAATAGGATAGCCAATCCTGGAATAATAAAAGAATCACTGATATTTGATTTATTCACTCGACAACAAACTTTTCTATGTGAAACTAGGACATGACAGTGAAATATTTAAGATGCCAATCGGAAAAACTGTGAAATCTGAATTGTTATGCTAACCCTGTATGGGATCGCTAAATTACGAACCTGTTGCTGAAAATATGGTTTTGTCGTCGATCGTAAAATAACGCTATTCTTTACTTTATTGCCCTTATGTCTGTTCTATCTTCATTGTACTGGTCGACTTTCAACCTTATTAAAATTATCAATCTACAACAGTACATATTCATATGAGAGAAATTAAGATTTTTGTATATCTTTTTTCTCGTCTAACGCAAATTTATCTTTGTCTGACTTTGTCTTTGTTGACTATTATTTATGGTAAAATTACATATATCTTAGTTCTAATCAATTTCTACGGATCATACTTCTCAGTGCCCAGCCCATATAGGCATATTTTTTTGTGTAGATGTTTTCCGTTTTTTTATCCGTTATCTAGTACCCATGATACAAGCGTAAGCTTAGTATGGGGCTAGATGGCGCTGTGTGATATGTCCTGAAATATTTATTTATTTATTTCCGTATCCTAGAATCCCTACACATTAATTTCCACTCTAATTGAATTCAGTTGTCACATAAATCAATACTCGATTGACAGGACAATATCTTAGCTTTCTCCCAAGCGAACGTATAGCATCATGAATTTAGCATCTCTGACCTTTCTTTGTCTATCTACGAGTTGACACAGTTTTAGAACATCCGGGATTAGTAATGGGAAGATTGGAATCTTTCAGACACGAAAGAATTCTGTAACCTGATATCTTAGTAAATTCCATCCTTAGGGATAGGTTTTTTTTCGGTCCATATTAACTACCATTCGCGTTTCCATGATTTCCAGCAGTGCCGTTCCTTTAAACTGTTTTGATCACCAAATTGGAATAATTCGATGGATACCAGCTACCACGTATTGCTAGATCCTGATTTTGTTTTTGTACCATTGAAAGAAATTAGATGCTGTGACTTGCATGTATGGCTTCAAATGCCATCGCCTTCCATCGTTACGAAGTGATGACTTAAAACATTAATTACCTGCATTTGATAATTCACGTTTACACTGCAGTTATTGTAAGGTCGATTGTAACCTGTAACAAAAAGCCCGCAGCGAGCATAGATTGATCGAGCTATTAACGCCAAGGAAAACGGAACATGGCATTATAATAATTAATGATAACAGTAACTGCATAGGTACCCGGTGTTTTAATCTTTATGGGTCAAACAGAACGTGTCATTAAAATATGGTTTCATGTTTAAAATATGAATTGGAATGTTCTGTAATTCGGGTCTGAATTCATCTTAGCTTAGAAGGTGTGCCTTTTACCCGATTTTTTAGATAAAGATTGTTTTAGTATAATAAGTTAGCTTACCAATAAATAACTTTGACTTTGACTAAGTTTTGAAAAATAGTGATGTTAATTGTTATTGTTACGAAATAGATAGTTTCTTTTTATTGATGGTTGATTTATATACTAAAGTGTTTGTTTGTTCCAGTGGCCCAGTCAGAAGACTCACCAGTCGCAATGAAACTCAAAAAAATATGCCTAAAAACGCCCGTCGGCGAAGAACAGGCGGCACAAGCAGTCCTCGACCCAGCGATAGGTGAGTTACACTATTCTTCTTTATTCTTTAGTATAATGTAACACAGGTAGAGCATTATTTGTTGCATTTTTGCCTAAGAGTAATGGATTAGCGATTGACCACATTCCACATTTCACCTTGATGGAAAGGTTTTGATTTGGTTATCTCTTCCCACAAGGCCTGATATGAAGAGACCCAAGATGTACCACGTATACTAATTCGAGGCTAACTCAGTAAGTGGTGGACTCCAAAAATATACCGATTAGTATTTATTCACAGGATTACTACGTTTTATGATGTGATCTGCTTTGACGGTGGTTTTTATACATATAATAATGTACATGTGTAATTGGTCTCCGGCATATGTCGACGTGTCGCGGCAGTTTATTGAATTGTGCTTTTATTTCCCATCGCGCCACGCATCAAGGCTATGATGTCATCGATTTAATTGCGCCGGCCACTTCATAACCTACCTATAACAGCGACATTTAATTCAGACTTCCATCGAAATAAGCTCGATGTACAAGTATCTACTCGATTGATTGTGGAAACTTTACGGCGTCGTATGATTTCTCGTAATGTTTTAACACTTCTTTCCAATGTCAAGTTTTCTGCTAACTTTAATTTAACGATCAACGTTTTGTTTATGGTCTTTTCGGAGATGTTTCGAACATGGCTGTTTGTCATCGGACCGGAGCCAGTGGAGTATGGTCGAGGCGTTACATCACAGTTGTCCGTATGCGCCGTGTCGGGCCGTAGAGTAAGGCGATACAACGCGGCGTGGCGTGGTAGAGTATAGGTAGAGGGTACACATTCGTGCACAGGTCGTTAATGGTACAACGTGGATCTGTTGTGCGGTACGCGGGTGGAATAACCTATAATTAGATGCGCGTACACCAATCCTCTGCCGTGAAACTCGTAGATGTCTCGTTTATTCTACATCCGCTGACACATTTAGCGTCATTGGTTGATAAATTCGCTTTTATCTCTAGCTCTTCATTATGCATCGCGACTATACACGTACGTTGAATTGGTCTAAACTTGCAGATAAATGCTCTTGTATTAGCAAGTTCCCAAGTCTATATTTGATATGCATTGAGGTGATATAATTTTAATTAGAATTTTATTTTCTACTCTCACTCCACTGCTTAACATTTTTCACAACTTATACTGGCTTCGTTCTCACACAGTTTTATTGGTGGCGTTTGGCACGACTGCCATTGCACTGTTGAAAGCCTTGCATTATTCCTAACCAAGACATGACTGCGATAGTTAATCAAAAGTTTTGCTTTAAGATCCCTTACTCATAGCATTGGTTTGAAATAAATATAATGGATACTGAAGGTTTTCTATGCAATCTCTAAACGGCAAAGAACATACGTATGTATAGCCATGAGTTCTGTAGATATCTACACATAATATATAGTGCTAATCCTAACCAGCATACAAATTGCATCTACGTACGAGAGAGTGGTTTGGGGTAGGGAGATGCTAAGGGGTGGGTCCCGTGTATCGGGTGGCGTGATAAGTGACGACTATTCGTCAATGTGCTGCATAGGCGGCGTATAGGAATCCATGCTCTGCTTACAATAGGAGCTCGCCGCTGCAGGTCGGCGGCGCGCGGGCCGGCGCGGGCGGTGGCATGCGTGTCTCCGAGCGAGCCACTGCAGTACTCCTCCACGGCCGGTAATTTGATTGGAGGCGAGCTGTCACCTATGCGCCGCAGTCGGCCGGCCGTCGCTCGCCGGCTATCGATTAGAGCCCCGTCCCCTGCCCCCGTGCCGCCCGCGAACCGGATCTCGTCACGCCGCCATTGTATACCCGCGACGCTTAAACGCATTCGTTTCTCCCGATGCGAAAACGACGCATTCCTTCCGCGCCCTCCCGCGCCCTTCGCGCCGCCCGCCACAGGACACGCCGACCCTCTCATTACACTTACCACTTGCCTCCGCCAGCGCGTACCTGCCCGCTCGCGCTGGCTAGCACGCCGATGACCACGCTACATGCTACTCTATCACGTCACAAGCGCAAAGCCTGCCTTATAAGCCTGCTATTAATATATCCATAACAAATTGCTTGTCAGCATAATCCATATTCATTCACATTCGCGTCGTGCATATCCTCAACTCGAGATTTTTTAGTAAAAAACCTACTCTAAAATTGTTGTTGTAAGGTAGAAAATATGATAACAGACAACCGAAGAAGTAAGCAATGACAGTTATTGTAGAGTTTATTTACAATATCGGCTAAACGCAACTTTATTGTGGCGTCGGTTGTTGTGTAGTTTTATGCCATAGTATTACGAGAGCTCGTCAAGTCGTCACAGTGGTCCACCGCGCTCTCGCCCGCGCCGGGAGGGGCTCGCTGTTGTGCAATTTGCATTCTCTCTTCACTGGCACACACTTCCTAACCTACTCTAGTTTACCTAATCCTAATTAAACTTTCGTGGAACTATCCAACCGTTTTTGCGGCATTTTTTGTAAAATTCCACCCAAAAATTTCATATCTTAACCAGGACCGGTCTCGGCAATCAATGTTCAACTTTGGCAATTGTACATGCTTTTCCGTAAATTTAAAGGTACATGAAACTGATTCATTTACAGAAGTATCGACGGTTTTCAATTTGTATTGTTAACATGACAACAAAGAGCCCTGTCGCCGCTGGATGCCATGGTTGCACCTTGAGACAACTGGGATCCGAAGACATTGAAACCGGACTGAGAAAGCGAAAGGAGCTCTTGCCGAGACGTGTCTGCTGCCCAAATAACTCGGGGGTCACTGAAAACGAGATTGTAGGGCTCCATAAAAAATATTCGCTGAAGATCCCGTCGTTTTACGATCGCGATTACAGCTTGCCCAGAGTACGATTAAAATAACATTGAAATACCGCTTGTAAAAACAGACACTTGAATGAAGTATAACTATAGGAAACTGTTGATCCCCAATTCAAACAAAATAAAAAAATATAAAGAGTCATGTCATCAACACTACATTAGCAGCATGAAGTATAAACATACCTTTTAACATAGGAACTCCTGACAATCCTTAAAATTATGGTTAACATTGCGGCAATGCTGCAGAAACTATACAAAAAGTTAAAGTAGAAATAAGCTTATGATTAGGTAAAAAATAATTCCAGACTTTAGAATCCTAGAAATTGCCTGATACTGCAGTAGCCGATGCAAATGATCATACCTTACTAAATGTGTCTTATTGTGTTAGGCCGTTACAAGCACTGCCACTGTTATTTTTTAAAGAGTTACATACGAATGCTGATGATCTTGGAAATTTCTGATGAACCCGGAATATCAGGTCTAGATTGCCATCACAAGAAATATCGGATCTTTCAGACCTGCGAGAGTTGCTGAAAGCATCAAATGGAAATAAATGTTTTAATGATTTGATCAAAATTACGAGGAATAACATAACTAGATTTAAAATTGGTCTATCTGTTTGGTATGCTCAAGGTGGAATATAGATGTCACTGACACGAAAATGTTGTAGGCTGTACCTACTTCGAACCAAAAGTTAAATCGCAAATGTAAACTACGAGGGCGGGTCAATAAATCCGTGACTTTTTGAATTTCTGACCTCTTTACTGAAAAAGCAATACTACTCCTGTCAACAGGCATCTGTCAGTTGACTCCTGTCAAAATTTGAACTTGCTGCGTCAGTTAGTTTGTGTTAATCAGCTATCTTTATCAGACTACCCAGTAATTTGAGGAAAAAATGGAAAAAAGTGAATTTCGTGTGCTTATTAAGCATTATTTTTTGCGAAAAAAAACCATTACCGAGACCAAGGCTAAGCTTGATAAATACTATGGGGACTCTGCACCATCGATTTCAATGGTAAAAAAGTGGTTTACTGAATTTCGTTGTGGCCGTACAAGCACTGAAGATGCCGAACGTCCTGGACGCCCAGTTGAGGTCTCTTCACCCGAAACAATCGAAAAAAATCACGATATGGTGTTGGCCGACCGAAGATTGAAAGTGCAAGAGATTATGGAAGCCGTAGGGATCTCGCATGGCTCAGTGGTTTCAATTTTGAATGATCACTTGGGCATGAGAAAGCTTTCCGCAAGATGGGTGCCGCGTTTGCTCACAGTCGACCACAAACGCAATCGTGTAACAACTTCACAGGAAGGTTTGGCGTTGTTTAATCGCAATATGGAGGAGTTTTTGCGCCGTTTTGTAACCGTGGACGAAACATGGATCCATCACAACACACCAGAGACCAAACAACAGTCAAAACAGTGGGTTTCTAAGGGTGAATCGGCGCCAAAGAAGGCCAAGGTGGGTTTGTCAGCCAATAAAGTTATGGCGACTGTTTTTTGGGATGCACGCGGGATAATCCACATTGACTACCTTCAAAAGGGAAGAACAATCAATGGGGAATATTATGCCAACTTATTGGACCGATTCAATGACGATTTGAAAAAAAACCGACCTCATTTGGCCAAGAAAACAGTTCTTTTCCACCAAGACAATGCAAGGGTGCACACATGTGCAGTTGCCATGGCAAAAATCCTTGAATTGGGCTATGAATTGCTCCCTCATCCGCCCTATTCTCCAGATTTGGCTCCGAGTGACTACTTCTTGTTTCCAAACCTGAAGAAATGGCTTGGTGGAAAAAGATTTGACTCCAATGATGAAGTCATCTCGCAAACAAAGGCCTATTTTGAGGACCTCGACAAATCATATTTTTTGGAAGGGATAAAAAAATTGGAGAAGCGTTGGACAAAGTGTATAGAGATCAAGGGAGACTACGTTGAAAAATAAAATGATTTATTTATCAAAAAATCTGTGTTTTATTCCAAAAGTCACGGACTTATTGACCCGCCCTCGTAAATACAAATTACCATGTATGATTTTAACGTCATCAAAAATAGAAGCTTTTGTAACATGAAATGAAATATATAAATCACATAAAAGCATTGTTTAGAACACACACTGACGTTAATCAAGACATATCTTATAATTTTATTGTATGTATGTAGTTATACTCGTATTTAGGTATGTTGATACGATAGAAAATAAAGGCTTTTTTATTTTATTTTATATCTAGTATGTGGGTTGTAATTAGTGTCTTTGGGCAGAGGATATGAAAAGAATCTGGAATCCTTCTTTTTGTTTGGTTATCATCGCGGTGATAGCACAGGGTATGCTATCACAGGCGTACACTAGTGCATACCATTTGAGCTGACATTAAATTTCTGTCAAATTTATAGATATTAGTGCTTGAATGAGAAAATAACAAATTGAAACGATATGGACATGTCTTGCTTTATTGAATTGCTTTTACATGAATCACATATTTGATCTTTTAAATACATATTTCTTATTGTAAATGAATACATGATGATGTCTGTTGTTTAGTTTGGGCACGCGTCATTGACCTCTATGAAAAGAAGCATCGCGGCTTAGGTGCCTTCATCGATTGCGCGCATGCCTGTTTCTAAGGTCGAGCCGCGCTCTGGCTTTCCGATGGAAATCATTCCAATTAAATGGCACACGCCATTTTTACAAGGGTGCCTTGCTCGCCGGGATCTAGACTATCGAACGCGAAGTGCGAGCTGCTGCTCCAGGTGAGACCTGGAAATGTTTGAATAGCGATCGTGGACGCATCTTACCGGCCGCCGCTGTTGTCACTGCGGTGTTTCGCGGGCGGGCAGATTTATTTGGACGTACCCCCTTCGAGGGGCGCGGGGCCCGGCCTCCACCCGCCGCGCCACCTCCACACATTTGACTGGATCAATAAGTAAGCAAAGGATGCCCGAGCAGAAAAACCATACACCCGACCACCCCAAGGGGGCATACGTAACCGACACCCCCCACTAACGGGGGGAGGGAGGTCTCCACAGATTGCCATTTTCTCTTTGCCTACGCTTTAATTAGTTGCGTAGTAACGCATGTACGTCCATAATCCCAGATTATTAAATCCCCGAACCGTTTCTGACCACTTGAATCTGACTGCAGCGAGATACTCGGAACTGATGAGAGCGGTACGATCGTAAAAGTATGAGAAAAGGTTAAAGTAAGCTATTTCAACAAACATAATCCAAATTATCTCCACCATTAAATGACTCGTAGCGTAACTTTATGACTCCGCAAAGAGCACCTTGGTCTTCAATATTTCACTCAACTGCCACCAAGGATGCGAGATAAGATAAAACCTGTATTAGATAATGATGGCAAACATAGCGACCCACCTGAAATAATCATTTCGACAAAGCCTATCTTGCGTAAGCTTAAATAGATCTCTCAATATAAAGATTCGTCGGCTTTGTTCTTTATGATACTCATTTGACAAATCCTGGAATTGTTCAGTTTTCTAACTAAGATACTGCCTGTAATAAGCTTCAACATAAGTCGATCGTGTCCCTGAGCCCACCCTGGAGTGTGATGAATATAATAACTGTTTAGTATTCACTTCATTAGGCCCGCATGCTGTGTCGTCATTCCGCATTCCATTTGATTCTAGGAATGCTCCGACAGCGCACAGCTTTATATGTAGCTGTTACTACTTGTCACGACGGCTGTAACTTGTAATCTAACATTATGGTATACAAACAGCTAGCTAATTACACAACTCTTAGCCCTATACCCATACATGCTAGGAACATTTGGTTAATATCAATTCGGCAGACTTGGTCGTCTTCGATGGTGGTAAAAAATAAACCAGATTTGCTTGAGAAAAAATCTGATTCATACATGTACTCGTACCTAACTAAGTGAGTAGATACGCCCTCGGATGTTTTCGTTTGAGAGACGATAAAGTTTTTATGCGATCTCGTCGAGCTTAAAACGAGCTTCATTAAGATAATAAAGGAGCACTTTTTAATCGAAACAACCCCCTAAGAGGTGCTTAATTGGAATCGCTAGATTGCTTTCTAATTTAAGCCAATCGTGGTGCAAATTGCTCATTGACGTTAAAAAATGTAAGAGCTGTGATTTTTACGGCGTTCTTCGTCTCGATATCGGTTGAAGTGCGGCGCGGCTTCTTTCGCGATGGCAATCGAAATAATTATCATAAAGTAAATCCCCCGCAATTCGGCGGCGCCCCCGGCCCGCGGCGCGGGAAATGGCAGGACCTCGCCGCCACGCTCTAGTGATGTTATCCCACACTCCCGTATCGATAAATCGCCCTCTCCATCTCGCGCACAGTGACGAACTGCCGAATCTGATAAGCTGCATATCTCCAGATGGTGCGACCTATCATCACTTCCCTTTCACAAACGCTCATTTCACCGCCTAAGTATAAGGATTCTACTGAGCTGAAGAACTTTCATTGTATTCCAACATTTAATCGAGCTTCGATTTGTTTTTCCTCATCGATAGAAAATTTCGTATTGTGTTTATTTATAATAATTGCTTAAAGAACCTTATGTATTGTCTTTTCGAATGAAACCTCATTAGCCTCGCCAATAAATTTCAAAACGTATCAATGAACTTTTGGCAAAGCGCCCGTTTCAGAGATTTGGATACAATAGTTGGATATTCGTTGCTTAAAGTATATGTTATGGTAACAAATATAGTCCAGTGTAGTGACACATTAGCTAGCTACCAGCACTTAATATTGAGTCTTGAACAAACTGTACCCTACCGTTATTCAGAAGTATCGATGTCCTCCTAACAAATAAGCACATCTCGAGAAACTAATTCGGGAGCGTGCAGGCCGCGGGCGGGTGAAACTCAACAATCTCATTTTCAGTTTTTGTCTCTTCTTCTCCTCTCATTTCAATATTACCAATGGAATTAAACTCTCCGGCTTGTTTTAATATCTCTTCCCCTTTGTTTTCGTAATGCCTAATCTCATAAAGACTTCAAGACAAACTGATTTTTACTAAAAAAAAATATCGTTCGGGACTAATATCTAGAAAACGTGCCAAGAGCTAAATCTGAACTATTTTGATCTTTCCGTTTAATGTTTATGTAGTGTCCATCACCTAATACGGGAATGTCGTCCGAAATATATTTTTTTTACCCATCAATTAGGATCTTTAATTTAACTTACTGAACTTTGCATATGTTTACAATTGTGTTGTGCACGCATGTGTGTTATGCAAAGAATAGATCAGTTCCTCTGAGTGTTTTACTGTTAATCATGTATTTTCTGTGTGTTGTGTGCCTAATAAATAAATTACCGAAATTTGGTACTAGCAACATGTAAATACTATCTATCTCGACTCCTTTCAGCGAGACACATAGGTACTGTTGTTTTCCTTATTTTATGACACAATTAAGAAAGGTTTTTCTGCGTCCTTTCGATGATGTGTCGTCTTGGCGCGTGACGCGATATGTAGACATAGGGCAGGCCTTCGCCCCGCGGGAGTCGCGCCTTTGTCAGCCCTCCGGGACGCGTCCCTCGTGTTTACCTAGTCGCCGCCACCGACCCTTCCGACTCAATGCCATACAAACAGAATCACTGGCCATTTAATACAGGATGACGCCATAACACCGCCAAATAGAGGTCATACAAGTTGTGGCGATTGTGTTCCACTCACCCTCGAAATCTTTAGAAATTCTACTTTCAAGGTTAAGGAAGCCCGACTAAACGCTAATATTAAACGAGAACAATATACCGCTTATAGCATTCAATTACGAAGGCCATCTGGGTTAAAAATTTAATTGGCAATTTTTGAATAACTTATGCGAAAAGATGCAAAAAAGGTTGCGATAAAGGGCCATTTTTATCTTCACCGGACCGACAGGTGAATATTTTGCCGTTCATATAAAGAAATTGAATCGGTTTACTCGCGTCTCGATTCGGAATGGCCGATCGAAAGTGGTTCCTTATTGAATGACAGCGTGCATGCAGCCGCTGTTCGGATAATATGGATAAACGGAATGGCCGACATGTTGTGATACGTAAGTAAGTACACATACGTGCGGCACGCGTGTCGTAATTGTGAACGGCACATCGCCGCGTAAAAATCATAAGTTGACGTCGGCAAGTTTCGCAAGCGCGCACCTGCCGCATGCCGGCCACCAGCGGGCGGCTGCAGCGCCGCCGCCTGCGGACCCTCGCTGTTCAATTAAAGCCAGACCATACTTTACGACCCATAAACACTCGCTACTTTACTGTCTATTTGACTTTTGTATTCGTTGTACATCGATTTTATAGGTGGAACGCGGAGCCCTCCCGCTGCTGTTCCAAGTGCAGTGGTCCGCGCAAGGCGACCATGTTTGCGCTCTTGCGCAAATCGCACTACCCTATAGGACATGGTGATTCATCGGCGATGTAACACAGAGCCATACGAGATGATGTCTTGCGAAACTATTGCAATTGCACTATACGTACCTTGTAATAGGTCTCGTGAGCTTGTTCGCGTTCACTGGACCGCGCTCGGCGACTGAAACTAGTAACAACAATATTTGCAGCCAATACAATCAACTGTACCAATGAGCTGTCTTTTTAACAGTTACATGCACCATTACATGCAGTCATACCATATTCTACGACCGAAATTATTGTCGTTTTTACTAACTAACGATGAACTCAACTAAATGCAAGCAAAACCATGGAACGGGTCAATTTTTTATACACAACATAATTGAAATAAAATCTTTCTTCCCCCTTAACAAATTTTTTCTACAATAAGACTTAGACACACAGTTATACATTTCGATTTGAAATGTATAATTACGTTCATAGTCTTATTACAGGAAAACCATATCAACGCATTATTTATTAGGTTCGCATGGTTACACGAGGTATAGGTTTTCTAAGTAGATCGTTTTCCTCAATATTTGCAGTAACGTCCTTGGAAGTGAGAACAGTTTGAATCCTAAAATTGACAATAGCTCCGTTTAGTTACACTCATGGACTAGGCACAAAAACTCTACCCAGTGACCAGTCATGGCTTTGGAATAATTTCTTGTAGAGTGACCGTTATATCCAACTCATCAATATTTCACTTTTACATGGGGAAAGTTTATATGCCCAAACGGACAAACCGATTTGGATTTTATTTTGTATGGAGATAGAACCTGCATTACCATAAAAGCTACTTATTATTCTGGATTAAAGTAAGTAATAAATTAGAGTCAAATTAAACTTTACACATTTGTACGAGTAAACTATTCTATTAACCAAATGATACTGGATGCTTGATAATAATATTATTAGCTGCATAGAGACGCTTAAAATAGACGGGGAATCCAGCAATGGCAGCCAACAGGTTAAGAAAAAAATCTGTGCGCTTGGGGCAGCTGCCACGTGCCCGCACAAATGTTCCACGGCTTCCAACCCCATTGTACGCTGCGACTTCCTTCTGATTGTTGCACGACTAATGTGTACAATCTATATTGTATATGAATTGAAATTGTTTACGAAGTTTCTCGAATTCATACTGTCTTGCTGAATAATGATCGTTCGTTACATACATGTATGTGTATAAGTGTATAGTACTTATCTTTGGTTCGTAAAGTTATTTGTATGATTACTTTTTGTAATACCTGGAGACACCTGGTGGAGACATAAGAACATTTTCAATAAAATATTGAATGCAGCATCGACTCCTGAACTTTGTTATAGTTATGGCGAAGACATAAAAGTTTCAAGAGATCAAAAGTTTCATTTCTAAAGTTGATTAAAAGACAGACTCTCTGATAAGAATCTAAAGCCTATATATCGCATTCTAGTTTATATTAAGTAGTCGTACTTCAAAAATTACTTTGTATCCTTAATATAATAAATCCAACGTCTTTAAAAACCTTATTGTAATTTGTGTTTGTTTGAAACCTAATGTTTCCGTTCATGATATTCCAGTGGCGATGGAGGAGGAGTGCTCCGAGCTGGCGGGGTCGGACGGGCTGGCGCCCAAGCAGCGGCACCAGGCAAAGCACCGCGAGCTGTTCCTCTCGCGCAACGTGGAGACGCTGCCCGCCACACACATCCGCGGCAAGTGCTCCGTCACGCTGCTCAACGAGACCGAGTCGCTGCTCAGCTATCTCAATAAGGATGTGAGTATGTACCGCACAAGGAAACAACCGACCAGTCAACTGGTCAACAAGCCTCACACCGACCAGTCAACTGGTCAACGAGCCATACACCGACCAGTCAACTGGTCAACAAGCCATACACAGACCATTCAACTGGTCAACGAGCCAATCGAATCTCGGAGTACTCGTTGTAGTGGAGGCGATGGGTTCTGCTCTGACAACGTGGTTGGAGCATATTGTGCGAGCAACTTCTTACTCCACCAGCAAACTTGTTTTAGTTAGGATAAATAAATAAATATTCCGGGACATTTGCTCACAGCGTCATCTAGCCCCACACTAAGCGTAGTGATAGTTTTAATAGTTTTCATATGTATGTGGTTTTGATATAGATAAAAATATTTATTAATGTCATAAAAATTAATACATAAAAATACCTTAGGTAAGCTCAGTATGCATCATCACATAAAATCTCGTCAAAAACATAATACATTTTCCGTTTTATTTTGTTATTTTATGCAATATTTTACCATAAAACTTCTTTATTTTGAAATCTTAAATTAAATACTTTTTCCGGCTAAATCAATCTCAGATATGTAAACTCAATAAACACGCATGTACACGTTTAACTACTATTGTTATAATTTTAATTTACGTCGCAGTAACTTTGTTCTTGAAGCGCGACATGAATAATATATTGACAATACGTAAGACTACCTATAAAAATTTGTATATAGTACATACTATTGATATGTATTGACTAAAAAGATCCATGTAAGCGCAAGGTCGCGCCGCTATTTCTACTATACTCTGGGTATATTATGTCACACCCTAATCTGATGTAATTTCCTGTGTCCTTCAACACTTGACTTCATTGTTTCGATACACACTAGCTGAGGTTATTACGGACAACTTAAAAGTAATTAATCGATAACTCAATCACTACCAGAATTGTATGGAGTGACCCTCTATGCATATGCTATATGTATCACATACTATAATTTTACTCTATGGATCAATATTAGTATGTATAACATCCGTCGCTCGGTAAAAGGTTGAGTTTACAGTTATTTATTTAGATCATATGGAGTTCTAAAACTATCAGGATATAACTTAAAACATTTCTATAAAACCGACGAGTTACCAACACTTTGCCCAGAAATTATATTTTTTTTATGTGTATTAAACTAACACAACCTTTTCTCTTTGTTTCAGGACGCATTTTTTTATTGTTTAGTATTTGATCCTTCACAAAAGACTTTATTAGCAGATAAGGGAGAAATCAGAGTTGGAAGTAGATATCAGACTGAAGTAACTAATTTATTAAAAGAAGGTATGTTTCGGCGAGCAAGTGTAGTGCGGTGTTTATAAAGGCAGTGTGTGTTAACGCGGTTGTGGTGTTTAGGAGAGGAGGACGGGCGCGCGGGCGCAACGCTGGAGACGCTGGTGTGGACGCCGGAGCACGGGCTGTCGGACCGGCAGATCGACCAGTTCCTGGTGGTGTCGCGCTCCGTGGGCACGTTCGCGCGCGCGCTCGACTGCTCCTCCAGCGTCAAGCAGCCCAGCCTGCACATGTCCGCCGCCGCCGCCTCGCGCGACATCACACTGGTATGTACTCACTACCCACCATGCAGGTTGAGACCTATAATATACCTACTCGTAACAACGTCAACCTGGGGTAACCATACTATTTTGTGCTACAGATTCCCTTCTTTTTTTATTATATGGAATAGGCCAACATTTGACTACAGCCTGCCTGATGTTAAGCACCACTGTAGTCTAAGATGTTGCACGTTTGCCTAGGAGAAACCTATTTACTCTGGATTTGAAGACCTAGGTTATAATTTTCTGGAAAAAGGGCTCCAGGTAGAGAGTTCCATATTCTCTTTGTCTTTACTACGAAGGTAGAAGCAAAGCGCTTCGTCCGAATGTGCCTCTTGTGTTGTCCTTAAATGTAATTTGAAACTCTTTTATCAATTTATTTTTGTGTAATGCTACTTGGCATTTGATAGAACTACATTTAGAAATAAATATAGTGGCATTGACAATATATCTATCCATAATTAAATACATACATACATCAAAATACAAAAGTAGATAATGAACTTCCTGGTTCATATAGCTGAAAATAATAAAGATGAGGCGGCATAATAAACGATTCCTCAGCTATTACAAGTACCCAATAAACAATAACGATCTCCGGCAAGATTGGCGGATTGTTTGCGGCAAAAAGTTAGCTTTCACTTTACCAATCGGTTGTTACCCTTGAAATTCTTTATCTATACTATAATATTATAAAGCTGAAGAGTTTGTTTGTTTGAACGCGCTAATCTAAGGAACTACTGGTGCAAATTGAAAAATTCTTTTTGTGTTGAATAGACCATTTATCGAGGAAGGCTTTAGGCTATATAACATCACGCTGCAACTAATAAGAGCGAAGAAACAATGGAAAATGTGGAAAAAACAGGGAAAATTATTCATATTGCGCTGCGAAAACAGTTCAAGTCGTGGGTAACAGCTATAATAATTTATAAAGTTTGCAAAAATAAATATGATGCCCAAAATAACTATTCCACGCGGACGAAGTCGCGAGCACAGCTAGTGCAATACTCGTATGTACGTGATAAGTCAATATTTTTTACACGAAACAATACGGACAGTCGGTGATGTTCTCGAAACTACTTCTGCATCAAGCCGACACGAGGCTTTATCTCAGACATTACAGGAAAAATTGAAACTAAATGAATGTCGGTATGTGAGTTTAGGAGTTTTGAATTTATAACAATGTCATCGTCACATTTTTTTACAGATAATGTATCTAACAGCATTCATGAAAATTATATATAATATATACATTGTACAAAAAAATAAGCACAAGTATGTATTTCGAATCCCAATCAAAATTGTCAGTGTCTTTTTTTCTAGATATCATTACAATTTATGCTGTATTCTGTTTATACAGAATAAGAATATATATGTATATTGATATTGTGCAAGTACTGTTTTGTATTTCTACTAATACTGATGATCCATCTCTAGATAAAGCTATTTTGCAACCTTAATTACAGTCATATAAACATTAAATTGACTGAAACTGTTTTAGTTCTGTTTTACTAATACTTGAATATTTATTTATTTATTTTTATATGGCACACTAAACAGAATATGTTCTTAAATTAACTGAATTAATGTGTCACTTACGTCGTTTCCAGTTCCACGCGATGGACACGCTGCACAAGTCCGGGTACAGCATAGAGGCGGCGCTGTCCTCGCTGGTGCCCGCCTCCGGGCCCGTGCTGTGCCGCGACGAGATGGAGGAGTGGTCCGCCTCCGAGGCCAACCTCTTCGAGGAGGCGCTCGACAAGTACGGCAAGGACTTCGCGGACATACGGCAAGACTTTGTGAGTGCGCGCAGCCTTCTTCGTCTTCTTCTTGTCGAATGAGAGTGGCCAACTCTGCTCCCTTAGACAAGAGGCGTATTTTAGTGAGCGTACTGACGCCGCTTATGGAATAGAAAGACCAAGGAGTGACGTATAATTTCCCCCTGCGGAGCGCGTCGCGATTACAATCTCATACATTGCTCTTTCTATTCCATAAGCGAGTGACAGTACGCTCACTAAAATACGCCTCTTGTCTAAGGGGGCAGGTGTCGTGAGTTTATCAAGCCCTAAAGGCCTCTGACATGGCTTGACGAGTGCCGTACTAGACAAACTCACTACCTGAAAGATCATAATAAATAAATAAATAAATATTCCGGGACATTGCACACAGCGTCATCTAGCCCCACACTAATAATTATAAGCATAGACACGATCAAGTAGCCGCCATTATTCACCAATATTTAGCTCTGAAACACAAACTTATTCGTAACAAAACGCCTTACTACAAATACAAACCCGAAACTATCCTTGACTCACGAGATTTTAAAATATATTGGGACCGAACGATAATTACAGACAAAACAGTACATTACAATAGACCCGACATCATGTTGCATGATAAGAAGAAGAACACAGTGTATTTGATCGATATTGCAGTACCTAACACCCATAACCTTGCTTCCACCCACAGTGAAAAGATAGCTAAATACGCCGAATTAGCTATTGAAATTAAATCGCAATGGAAAGTTAGTACAGTCAGGACTATACCCATCATTGTTTCCACAACAGGAGTAATACCACACTCGCTATTCAAAAGTCTAGAAGCACTAGATATACATAAACTTACCTTTATGGGACTTCAAAAAGCAGCCATCTTAAATACATATCGCATAGTCCGCAAATTTCTCTCGTCAGATAACCAAGTACCCGCATGATATATATTAAATTTTAGTACCTAGTCTTCGCTTGGCCGCAAGCCCGCGAAAATTAGTTAGTAACCCTCGGAAACGAGAGATAGATAAAAACCTATAAATGTATATAATAATAATAATAACTTTTTATTGCAGACACTGAGATCCATATCACACACAATCATAAACAGAGAATATATACAATATTATATAGAAAGGTACATTTTAAGTTGCAATTGCTACCCATTGTTCATATGTTGCAGACAGCAGCTGCCGGTCCATAAGGCTTCTGACAATCTTATTTTTACACGTATCAATTCTGAACATGAAGGATGCGGTGCGTTTTCTTTGGATAGCGTTAACTAAGCAAAAGCTTGTCACTTACGATATTTCTTGCGGACTGGAGCTACAGCCTGACGAAATAGATAGATTTAGGGACCATCATAACTGTCTTACTACCAGGATTACTACCTTCTTTGTACTGTTTTACTTTCAAGTCGAGAGTAAACCGGTTTATTTCAGTTAAGCGCGCAAGATCGTAGATTACAATGTTGATAACATCAGGCAAGTTGTAGTCAAGCGTGAGCCTATATCATATTAAAAATAGACCGGTCAGCTCTTCATATATAGTTCAGTAGAACAATGAAAAAGTTACTGTTCATGTAAGATAGCACAGTTGGTGTAGTTGTCTACACCAACTGTGCTATCTTACATAACATACAAAGTTTATCATTACATGGCTTACAGGATTGTTCCTGTAAGCCATGATAAACTTTGTATGTTATGCTTATTCAACAAATGTGTGAAATAATCTCAAACAAAATATGCATAGCATTTAAAGAAGGTATCAATGTGTAGACAATATTGTGATATTCTTAAAAAAATAAGTATTCTGGTAACTTTGTGGGCTTCTACACTCGTTCTGGACCTGGATGAAATGACCTGAAACTCTACACCGGAACACGATATTTTAATTCGAACTTACAAATAAATATATATTCTATGCTACCATTGTAATTGGCTACGGCCTTTGTGATTATTATTAAATAAATAAATAAATAGGAGCAGTTTGAAAAACTCAGCCCCTAAACACGATACTTCCTTACAAATAAATCTGAATAATGATACGTTTGCAGTTGCCGTGGAAGACGCTGAAGAACCTCGTGGAGTACTACTACATGTGGAAGACGACGGACCGCTACGTGCAGCAGAAGCGCGTCAAGGCGGTGGAGGCCGAGTCCAAGCTGAAGCAAGTGTACATTCCCAACTAGTGAGTGTTTGTACCGACACATGCATTACTTACCTTATTATATCTTACTTTATAGTTTATTTGCTTAATTACTTAAGTTGCCTTGTTAAGGAATTGGCTAAAACAGCCTGCGGTCCGTACTGATTCGAATTTATAAGAATTTAAAAGTATTGTTATAGGAAAAAAATAGCCTATGTTACGCCGTATACTGAAAATCACGATGATCACTCGCTCCGTTATGAAGTGAAAGCGGAACAAACAAACCAACAAACGCACTTTTGCATTTATATTATACTAAGGAAATTGGCTTAAACAGTCTGGGATTAAGGCCTATAGTTAGTATGTGCCATACAGGCTGCTATGATGATGATAATGTCGCCTTGTGAGCAAGCGGTTCCAGTAACACTGGCTCAAAACTGTATCTCAATGCTTACTTTACAGTTTGGAAATTTGAAATATTTGAAATTTGTTCCCGTGCATAGAATAATCACATTACTACTACTACATTGTTATGTGGCAGTCATCAGCCAAAGATCACTGATGCGATTTAATACGTTTACATATTTATATGTCAAAATTTTAATGCAATTTTCGCTGTAAGATGACGACACTACTTGAGAATGATTTGTTACAAACTTCGCGAATCATCCATAAAAAACCAATTTTTTTGTAATACTCTCAGATCTTCCTACACATTTGTATATAAATATCGCTATTTTCCCTGTAAGAGTAGATTCTTACCGCTCCTGAGTAGTATTGGCTTCTGGCGGCCGCGATATAAATAGAAAAAATCAATACTTTATGAGTGCCCCCACTCCGCGCACACTTCTTTGCGTGATACTAATTCATTATGTCATCTACATCTTGAAGCATTTACATGACGATAACAATCTGATCACTTTCAATAATCTGATTGTTTGTTTTTTTGATTTTGTTTGTTATGTTTTAGTAAGCGAAAATTTGGTTGTTGGAAAATAAGCAATTTCTATAAACATGTATAAGTATTATCCGTGTGATATTCAATACAGAATTAATAGGTAAAAAGCGTTTAGTATTGAATCTGAAATTAATAAGTACTTGCCGATATATTCTTACTCCTAAAATTCTATATCATTCACACGCCATACATTATCGTACAAAAATGTACAAAACTTCATCTACTTGACGATTAGAGGAACAAATTTACTATTATATAAAATTCACAATACGTCAGTGTGACTTAATTATTAACTGATTTGGGGTTTACTTATTTTTATGTATAAAAATAAGTTAACCCCAACTCAATTAATAATTAAGTAATTCTGTTTATGTAAGAACAACCAGCTAGAAGCAGCATTCTTCACTAATTTTGTAGTAAAAAAAATAACATATTAGCTACTATTAGGCCCTTAACATCAAGATGTGTAAATGTGCGTGTGTGTGTTGCAGCAACAAGCCAAACCCCGCGCTCATCACAAGCAACAACAACAGCGGGGGCAAAGCGCCCGCCGTGCTCAACGGTGGCACCAACGGGACCTCCGCCGTGCTGTGCGCCTCTTGTCAAGGTATGCACTTCAGGATTAATGTACATATACAGCAAATCATTGACTTAAACTGGTTTATAGAATAGAATATAATTCCTGTATTGTCCATAATGTCATAATATATAGTACAGGATCCCTGGTACACATTTCATTGTTTATTACTATCAAGCTGATATTTCCTGGGTAGCTTCCTTTTGACTGGACGCCCAAGTTTTTCCTTACAGTAATGTTGGTATATGGTAGCTTAATAGGGATAGACAGGATGAAATATGTTGACTTGACGAATTTTTAAAATTTCTTACTAACTGAATTTTTATTTGTTAACTGTCGAGATCGATAATCATCTAAATAACGTGAAAAAATATTTGTCCTACAGAATATAAGGTTTTGTTAGGGAGTCCAACATTACTGTAAGGAATAACTTGGCGTCCAGTCAAAAGGAAGCTACCTTGATAGTAATAAACGATGAAATGTGTACCAGGCATCCAGTACTAATATGTATGTAATACAGTTATACACGACTAAGTAATACTTTATTTCAAAACAGACTCTTTATCTTTCTTCTAGATGAAAATCTACTTCACATTCTTAAATATACTATTTGTGCTACATTATTATCTATATTAGAGGAGAAGATTTATATTTTTAGTTAAGACATGTACCCTGTACTATATTAATTAGCAAGCAAACTTAATTACTTGCTAAACTTATTATTGAGTATAAACTTTTGTGATCTGTCGCTCTTAAATACTCATTTGGCATTATTTGTGCACTCTTCAGTGCTAATGTTATAAACGGGAATGGTTTGTCATTTCTTTATGGTTACGAGTGTATTTTGAAAACCAAAATAAAATATTAATTATTTAAACTCTCTTGATTCAAAATTAACGAGAGTAACACTGAGGGCCATTACTACACTGTTATAATGATAATACTAATCTTGAACATAATATTATTATTTTGTAGATTTTTTGAGCAAATAATCACTGTTCTGTACTTCATACAAAATATGTAAATGAACAAGCCAAGAAATGTAAAAGTTGAATGGAGTTAAGTATATATGTTTAGTTATAGCCGCTGCTGGCGTAACCTCGTTTGTAAGATTTTTGCTAGATTTGTGAAAAATATTAGTAAAGGGTGGAAGTTGCCTATCACTTAAACAGCGACCATGTGATTCTGTACGTTCAAGTTTATGCTTTTAACTATAATATAATATATTTTTGTTTTTAGCTATATATAAAAAACAGCTATATAACGGCTATGTTTGTTTCCAGTGACAAACTCGGGGCAGTGGTACAGCTGGGGGCCGCAGCATTTACAGTACAGGTTGTGCGGCGCCTGCTGGGCCTACTGGAAGAAGTACGGGGGACTCAAAGTGAGTGCATGATACTTAATTGTATTTTATGTTTATTATTTGTTTTACTGACTTTGGATGTCTCGTAAAATGTGCTGAATTATATTGTTTTAACAGCGACGTTAAGACGTTTTGACAGCGTCTATTTAGATAACTTTTAGAGTAATCGCGCAGTCTACCCGAATTCATTGCAAAGCAAGCATTTTCTATTAGTATTGAATGTGTACAATCGCATTCTTTACACACTTAATTTTAACAAATTTAAATGAGTTTGTATGATGTCATTAACTATGCATGTGTTGTGTCAGACCGCCGGCGTGTTCGGCGAGACAGAAGTGGAGGCTGCGAAGGGCCCGCGCGAGGGCGAGGACACCGCGCTCTCCGTGTCGCACCGCCCGCACCGCTGCACCGTGCTCAACTGCGCCAAGGTATCACATAACCATTCCCGAGACTTAAATATATATTTTTTTAATATTGAATCAGGTGTTACTTTGCGGGAATCCATTGTATTGCACGGCGGCCACATTGGTTAGGAGGTGAGGTGTGGCGGTGTTATATGGAGGAACACACCTAAAACCATCAAGTTTGTTGTTTGATGTCGGTTAAGGAGCAGTCGCAGCGGAAAAACACTACATGTTTCTCCAGAGTTTCAGTTTTTTTTATTCAGGTCTGTAAACTGCACAACACAGCAAACATACAAGACAAGTGACAGTACAGTTATTGGTTACAAACAATGCCGTATGTCCTACCTACTACAGATACTACATGCGTTGAACATAAAAAACACTCTTAACATTATAAAAATATGCTTAAATACTTAAATTAGAAAAAAAAGTGAATACCTAGTACCATTTAAGATAAATTAGCAGGCTGCGTACAAAACAGTTAAATAGCCTAATAGGAATCTCAGGTTCCTAAATACTTTAGTTTGTCTCAAATCTAAACCCGCAAGGTTCCTCCCCTTCTTAATAAAATGCTCAAAATGCTCTCTTATCCAGTATCTATGTGACAAAAGATGTTTTATTGCTAAACCGCGACAGGAAGAAGATCTTGCTAGTGGAAGAATATGAATTTACTAAGTTGTTAGTGTCTTACTTGCATCTGCAGGAATACGATATTTGTTTACTTAATTTTTTGCGTTTTGCAAACTGATGACTGAATGTTTTTTTTTTAACTTACATTTGTTTTCAGTCTGCCTGATTATGTTTAATTATTTATTTATGTTGTAAAGTTAGTCGCGAACCAATGCTGAGTGTGTATGTGCGTGTGTGCAGGAGTTCAAGCTGCGCGCGCACCTCGCGCGGCACGTGGCGACGGCGCACGGCGGCGGCGGCGAGGGCGCGCGCCCCGTCATGAAGACGCGCGCCGCCTTCTACCTGCGCGCCTCGCCCTTCACGCGCCTGGCGCGCCGCCTCGCGCGCGCGCTGCGCCGCCCCAGGCACTTTGCGCGCTCGCCCTTCTCGCCCATCAACCTGCAGCAGGTCAAACACGAGTGTGAGTACACCATCTACTCATATGATATGTAACTACATACTATTTCGTGTTTTTACATAATCTCAGTTAACAGAGGCAATCGCAAGTGATTACCAATGTTTACCAACTATCGACGAGATCGGACTTTCCGCCTCTTTGTCATTGTACGGCAGTAGTTAGGCCGTGTAAGTGGCTCCAAACTCTGCCATCAGAATTGATTTGCATTGTGACTCAATATTGTGATGTTCATTTTCAGTTTAATTCTTTCCCACTAGCCACGTTTATGTTTGTAAGTGTCTTAATGCCTCTCGATCTCG
>OZ026809.1:16072822-16099008 GCA_964023185.1 Macaria liturata | reverse complement strand
CTGAGTCCGAGGTGCGAGTGAGATAGCGGCGGCAGGTGCGCCAGCCCAGACAGCGGGCTGATCGCAGACATCGACACGCTGGCTCCTGGGTCGGGACGCGCACGGGGCACGGGCGCGGGCTCAGCGCGTCGCGTCGTCAGCTCCACGGGCGCGTCGGGCGCGGGTGCGGGGCGGCGGGCGCGGTCAGATCAAGCCCGCTGACCGGTGAGGGCGAGCGCGCGGCGGGTGACTCAGTGCGTGCGCGCTTCTCGAGCGGCTCGCCGTCGTTGCTCTTGTCGGTGTCGGGCGAGGACAGGCGCGACGTCATGTAGCGCAGCTTGTCCTCGTTCTTGCACCAGCCCCGCAGCGTGGACTCGGGCACGCCGATGTCGCGCGCGACGGACGCCTTCGACTCTCCGTCGTGACGCGCTGGATGGCCTCGATCTTGTCGCCGGGCGTCAGCGCACGCATCGGTCGCTTGCCCTTCGTCGCCATACTGCCGTCTCGCTTCCTGAAACAATGAAAATTACTTTGAGTGTTTTCATTCAAATTTTTCATTTAATTGTAATTTTGTGTGTATAAAATTGATGCATATTAAAATATAGTGGTCGCAGCTTAGCCATTACTGGAAATCAGATCACTCGGGTCTTAATTTTCTATGTTGTCAAAAATAAAAAGGCAAAAATTTTAAATAATTTTATAAGAATTCTAAATCAATACAAGTTACTCAAGTACATAATTAAATGGTAGGTATTTGTTTTCAATGAACTTGAACGTATAAACACAACGATTAGCACGAGATCAATGAACTTAGCTCCAATCATGCCATCGAAGTGCAATTAAAATATTTTGCATCATCTTTCGATATAAACATTTAAATAGCGACGAACCCGCAGAGTGGCGTCAACTATAAAACGAATTTAGGCGGGAAGCTATAAAGTTACGAAAAGATAAACAAAAAGAAGACATAAAATTATGACCTACGACAACAGCAGGCAAAAGTTGTCGGGTCGTCGACTCCGTGACCTTGCCAACGAGTGCACGCTTGCGCCAAACACCGCTAGATGGCGCTCACTGTATCTCTGCTTATTATTTACGCACTTTTAGATTTCGGGACAACAACAAAATATGTACTTGTTTTCTTCATTTTTACTACTACTAAGATATTTCTAAAATTGTAGCAAAATGATGAATTATGGCATAATACGGTTTGAAAGATTTCTAAATAATTTGGCAAAAAAGTAAAAATATTTAACAAAAACAACCTAGAACAAAATTCGTCATTATAATGATATTGTGCTGTTAAGTTTAGTGATCTAATTTAACAAGTCACAAACAGAAACACAATAGAAGATTTATTATTTTAACTAAACTAATTCGAAATATATGCGTTACATATAATATGATGTTTGAATAAAATTATTGAATTACTTATTTGTTTTCGAAAAGCAGTGAGTGTCTACGAGATCCAGCGAGCTACGGATAATGTATCTACGCCAAGGAAAAGATATCAACGCGTACGGTTTTAGGATGGTTATATTATTATAATTCGATGAAGCATAAACTATAAAAAAATTTGCTGTGCACCAATCTGATCACTTATTAATATTTTCTGGGGTTTCTGAGGAGTCTTGCCAATTAATCGGATAAAATGTACCAATAATACTTGTTTTAGGGCAAAAGTACGAGTATTTGTCGTAAAGGTGTGAGCGTAAAAAATATTAAATTTCTGAGATAAAAATAATATAAAAGATATTGTTTCATTGCTAAAAATAATATTTCATGATTACCTAGTAGTAAGTAGGTAGATAAAAAAAGTTCCGTTCAAAAGATTGAAAATACAACATTTTATGAAAATATAATTTAGGTATAAGCTTTCAATAGTAACAACTTAAATAAAAGTTATTTCAGTCCTAATTTATTTTTATCCAACTTACTAGTATTTTGTTTTTCACAACAACGTCGCGGCACGAAAATTAATTAAATTTACACTTCTGCACGTAGATCACTTAAAACTTAGCACAAACAAGTTAATATCTACAGACGTGACACTTTATTCTCGTAAGCGGCCTAGTAGCATGTCGGAAACCAAAACAAAACTTACTTGCGAGCGAGCACGTGCGGCGTGTTTACAATTTTTGTCAGTCCGGCCGTTTTGTGAGCACAAACGAGTGAATGGATCCTTGCGATATAGATGAAGTATAGCGGAGTGCGCAGTGCGCGCGTAGCACTAGGTCGGTGGCGCGGCAGCGGCGTGACGTGCGGCCGGCGAGCGCGGCGCGACTGTGCCCACGGCGGTGATAACGCGGCCCGCGTCCACCGGCCCTCTCCTTTGTGTCCGTCGGCCGCCCCGCCCCGCCCCGCGCCCCGCGCCCCGTCTTGCCACCCGCGCCGCCTCCGTAAACACGCGCCGCCTGTAATTAATAAAAAACACCAAACTTTTCTATCTTTCCAACTAAGTTGGCTCGTCTCGCGCCCGTCTACGAGTGCGAGCCTGCGACTAGTTGCCGACGATACATCGTTTTAGTAAACACAAACTTTTGACAGAATATAACGACGTTGTCGTAGAGCAGTTTTTAAAAACACAGTTATGCTTATTGATATGCTACGGGGCTTCGTAGCAGTTGCTACGAATGATTTATGTTCTCTGTAGACGCGGCGTAGCGATCTGTTATTTCTTTGTTTATGTAATGCGGTTGCAGTTTGATTTGTTTTAGTCTGCATGTTAACAGATGTGTATAAGTATAAAATATACCAGTATAGAGATGGTTGGAAGGCTCGGACAGGTGTTGTGTCCGTCAGCTGCTTCTTGCATACTAATGTCGGAATCCCGCGTCGCGTAATGAGCTTTTTTAATTACTTTGTGGTTTTATTTATCTTTGTTAACTCGATTAATTACGAACAAAGATACCCGGTTATAAAACGGTTATGCAAATAATGAGCGGATACATACATACATATTCACACATTTAAACTTATGTTCATTTGTCTTATTTGCGTTATTAAAGTTTGTTTCTTTTTTATTGCGTCTGAGCTTATCTCAAGCTCCAGTAGGTATTTAAGAACCAAGTTAACATATAGCACGAAGCTATTAGGATGTAAAAAAGCGATAAATATCACTTCTTTCACAAGATGCACCAAATGAACCGTGGGAGATGCAGTTAATTTTTAACTTCTGAAATATTTGAACAGCTGTAAATTAGATACGACATACTTTATTCATACATATTAGGCATTTAAATAAACATATGTATCTGTAATCGAGAAAGATGTCTTTGTACAAGCAAAGCGTCAAGTTAATGTTTTGTTGTTTAGTGTTACATTTAAACCGTTCTCTCACTACAATAAACTCACCTACTTTTGAACTTGTTTATGTAGTCCTTGTGCTCTTCTTTTTCTTTGATCTTTTTGAAGGTTATGTCTAGTCACGTATATAATCCTACGGTGTTTCTTTTTCTATGCTTTTCCAAGACTTTCTGTCTTACATTATAACACATGGGTGTATAAACGCAACTATACCTAATTACGCGTCTTGCTGCAACTAGGTACGTATAGTATGTATCATCACAGTATACCTACCAGCACGTCGTGTATGCGAGTAGGTACATATATACATGTATAGGTACATACTGTATATATGTAGGTAGGTAGCGGGGAGGCCACTCGGTGCCGCGCCGCGATTTACGGCGCGCCTGCTGCTCTGTATTTTGGCCAATGTCGATCTGCATGTACGAATTGTGGATGTGGCATTCCACACAACTCTCTAACTAAGACAGAACCACTTTATCACTGGCTTAGCCATTTCACCGAATAAGTTAGACGGTTCACTTATTATTACTTAGTGTGCCTACAAAAACCTCTATCCTCAAAACCGAGGCTAATAAAACGGCCATGAGATATCAGATTCTCTAAAACTATATTTCTTCATCTGCATCTGTTCTTGGTGATGCATAGACCATCTAGTAGTTTAGTCTACAGCCATTTCACATTACGATATACCTAATACTCGTAAAAGCATTAAATAAGTTCCCAAAGTCTTAGAAGGCTAGTGATATTCTGAATTCTAAGTTATAGTACATGAAACGGTTCTCGCGCGGAATGTTCCAGATTTCATTATCCCGGAATTCTAAATCCTTATTCCAAGTACACTAATTGCAGTGATCAGATTATGTGTATTGTTTAGAGCCGTTGAGACGCCCCGAGGGCGCCTGAGGCAGGTACCTGGAGGGTTGTCAATAGATCCTTTACGCAGATGTCTCGGAGACGGTAATCCTTTGCGCGACATTGTTTCTGTATGTACTTCGTAATGTAGATAGGAACCGTAAGTAATACTGTAGTATTATGCTTACGAATAATCTGTATCATTATTATCGTTATTAATAGGTGTAAGATGAGGACTTGGGGCAGCAATAACACAATGTGATTCGTCTAAAACAATATAGTTTTATTTAGTAAATTAACTAGGTTTTAACAATCAGCCCGTCGATCCTCTCTTGCACTGTTTAACTAACACTAAACACAACTAAATTACAACGTTACTAAGAAACAATAGTATTATTTTATAAGATTTTTTATGTACTTAATGAAAACATTTTTCTAGCACGTTTTTTTAGTCTGGCACTTGTGGCCCACCTTAACATTTTAACCATACAAATGTCAATGTCAACATGAAAGCTTTCATCACCCCACGTCTAAATGCATTTTTTTCACAAAAAAAAATTGCGTACATAGGCAATTCATTCTTAAAACGGTTTAAAATCCTTGTTTGATAATGGAGTTCTCAGAAACCTTACTCTTATTTCTGTATGTAACTTGTTTCGAGTGTTTTCGTGATTTATTTTTTATTATTTTGACGGTAATTGCAGCCAGTAACAGGCTTTTCGTCACAGCATTAACGAACAATGTCAGAGGCATGTCATATTATATGAAAACTTAGGTCTCTATAGTTCACTACGTTCACACGAACTTATTAAATATTTTTTTCTCATCTTCTACCGTTACATGTTCTTACTTCTTACATCCCGGTACATCCCGAGTGACGGCGGTATCGGGCCGGCGACATCCGCCGCGACAGTGCCGCCCCCTGGCGGGCGCGATGCACGGAGCCTTTGTTACTACCTTCATTAACGATACTAAGGGAATCAGGCCCCATCGCTTTAAGCACCGCCCTCGTCTCTCCTCACATCAATATCCTCTTTACGGAGAGTCGTGACTCCCCCGCTGAATCACTTCTGTAAGGAAGTAAATTCGTATGAGAGTGGCTAAGCCTGGTGTCAGAATTTTCAAACTCTACTTTTCTTAAGGGTCTCTGACGTGGCTTGACGACTGCCGGGATATACAATGCATAGCAATAGCGACGATTAGCCTTTTTTTACTCTCACCTTGTGTAGTTATTTACGTTATTGCGTTTATAACCGTGAGCATTAAATAAATTCACGCGTTACTGAGCATTTTATTTGGATTCCTGCCTAAACTAATCCACAGTTCCATCGTCCCGTAATGTGACATCGTTCTGACGAGTATTTCATTAACCTTGATTCAGTCAGATAAGTGCACTACACAAGCGACACATCAAAGTGATTAAGATTGCGCGAGTTTCCTGCAATTAAGAACTGCAGATGCATCGGCGTTTCATCAAGTTGCAAGGCCATTTATTAGAGATCCTCCGAGAGATTAGCATATTTAAACCTCCAGATGGCCGGCAGGCATTTGCGCTGTACAGAGGCAATGTTAAATAACTTGAAGCTTGTAATGCTAACTTTAGTATATCAAAAAACAGCTGAGTGTGAACTTAGTTTTATTATGATATGCGAGAGACCAAAATCATGGAATTTCAATCTTAATGCATTGTATCACCTTTTTTAATGTACTTTTCGACTAGCCTTATTATATTATTTCTCTCTTCTTCTTTTTGATTTATTTCCTTGTGTAATGGCACACTCTCGTAATAATATAATCAACGTAACTTAGAAACAGTATTGGTGACTATTACCTATTTGTGCGTTACCTATGTATAACTGTAATTCTAATCTCCGATAATGTCAACTGTAATTCTAATCTCCGATAATGTCTCGCAATCCCTACAAAAATCGTGTCTAAATCCACTGCCTTTCGTACTTATAAACAGATACATATCTAATATTAATGGTGCAGTATGATATGGTCTAATAATAACGGTAAGTATACGGATATATTCTTGAACCGTTACATATAGCTTTAATGGATAGAAGTTTACTAATTTAAAAAACGACTTCTGCTAGTATGTTTGACTCGAATAAAATATGTAATGAAGCTTTAAGTAATAAGAAGTAATAATCTTTGATGATAAGTATTGAAGTATAATGTAGAATAGATTGATAAGTAGAAGTGTAATGTATTGAAGGCATCTTAAAAACCATAAATGAAATACAAATATATTTACGTACTCAACAAAAAAAAAATAGTAAAATATTAGCATTATAATATTAAAATAATGACGCGAAAAATAAATGTCGTTGAAATATGACGTCATTTAAGCTCTGCTTGTGGTATTGTGATAACATTCGGCCGAGGTTTTACCGACGCACGGTGCATGGTTAGGGAAAACCACGGGACCGACCTGGGAGTGCCATAGAAATGATTCTAGGTAAATATTCCATGGTTTTTATGGGAAGAGAATGTAGATGTGGTCACGAATCAGGCTAAAAGTGATGAATAATATCACGAAAGTAGGTATTGTAACAGTTTATGAGATAATATTATACATAGTATGTTATGTATTATATGTAGGTACATATTTTTCAATGTTATGCCTGGATTTAATCTGCTTAGTACTTAGACAAAGTGGAGTACTATAAGAGAGACCTATGCTCACTAATGGGTGATAGTGGGATCATGATGAAACCATAGTATCTATCTACTATTATATAAAAATTTAACGATTAAATTTAACCAAGGCATGTGATTTTTGTTTGTGGAGTTAAGTATCACTGTTTAAAGCCATAAACCCATATTTTTGAAAATTCTCATGAGATATATTGGCACTAAGCAGGTTCTATCAGTTTGAAGTTGTAACTACCCCCGCAGGACACCGCGGCAAACTTTCACACTCGCCAAATCGGTCTTCTCATATTTTCCAAACAGATTTTCCTAAGTTTCAACTGAGACTCGATCGATATTGCCTAATATTGCGTCTTTATTGTTGACTAATGATATCACCCGGTGCTACTCGTGCCCAGCTGGTAAGAATAATAGTATTTGACTCAATTTAAAGTCTTATTCATTGTCTTGTTTCATTATCATTATCTGTCATCTGTTTTCACCCACTGCTAAGCATAGGTCTTTTTTCTTGAACACCGCTAGTCACGATCCTGCGCAGATCAAATATATACGTATGACGTGTTTATTTCCAACAAAAATTGAATAAGAATTTTTGTAAGGAATGTTATTTACTAATATTTTACACATAAACATTTAAGCTCTATTTATTGGTAATTTTACAATATTCACAAACAAGCATACTCACAAACTTTCGCTTCAGCAGTGCTACGATGTGATTGCTATACCTAACGACAAGGCTGGCCACTTATCGGCCTGGAATATACGAACGCGACACGGGCGACGGCCGTCTGTTCGCTACCCATTGTTGCTTTACATCTCCAACCACACATATCACTCTTATATTTATAGCACTAAGGTCGACATTCGCATGTTTTCGTTAAAGTAAACAACACAATAAGTTTTCTCTGTAATTGTTATCGGCACACCGCGGTGCAGTCGCGAGCGTAGGGTTGTGCTGAATGCAAGCTGTAAACTTGAATTGTTTGTGCTATTCTTTTCCTCGTAATGCATGCGCGGGGTTATATGTGTCAGTTTTTTTGCTTACTTACTATTTCTGTTGCAACGAGATCATAATGTAGCAGCGGGTGTCGCCGGCTGGCGGCTGTTCTTTTGATTCTGTAATCTGTATGCGCTGTTGGTACATACTTCGTAAATTGATGTTTACTTACTTAGCCGTGCTCCAGCGGTGTTCGCAGTCGAACAGTTTTATTTATGGAGCGAGCGAGAGATGTGTGAAAACTTGCATTAGAAAAGTTGAGATGACTTATTTGAGAATGGTCTACTTAATCGAACAATATTTTTAGGTGTATATTCTTTCCATTTAAATTTATAGATATCTACGATTCTATAAAGGACTTGTTTTTTTTTATATGAGTCTTAATTCATCCTCTTCTTCATATGAGAGTGGCCAACTCTATTGTCGAGAGTATTCAAACGGCCTTAAGCTTTGGTTTTCTAGGAAAGCGCTGCCGTCATATAGCGGCCGTAATATTACGGACGCAAATAGACGGCCGTCTTTAAGGTGATGACATGTGGAAAGTTCCACGGCCGTTTTAACACACCGTCACCGTCACCGTCGTTTAAATGTAGCTAATTAAGTACTGTAATGTAAAATGAAAAGTACCTATATTATTATAAACTACTGTTAAGTAAGATTTTTTTACGTTAGTTATTTAGCTAGTATTAACAAGTAACCGCAGAGCAGCCAGCCCTATCTCCGAGGCCGGTCGTCTGTCGCTCAGATAACGCCGCGGCCCAACCCTGCGACCTTCGCGCGACACGAGTCAAGTATCCACGTACCTACACACATACCTACCTATGTATGTACATGTATTTATACACCTACACAAGTACCTATGTATGTGTTCATGTATGTGTGTGCATGCGTCGCTACTATCATTGCCATGATTCGCTATTAATAGGATGCAGCGTTATAGTTTAGTACTAGCAGATAAGTACTAGTGGCTTTGCTTGGGTTCTTTCGAGATAAAAAGTAGCGTAAGTATATGTAATTTTTGGGGTCCCATACTACCCTCAAATCAAAAGACGCGATTATTCGTCACTATGTCGCATGCGCTGGCCGTCTTAGAGGATTATTTTGTACATTGGTACACGCACATTTTTATCAAATCTTCACTTCATTTAAATAACTTTTACTGTATGGTAATAATCTTGTTGATTAGTCAAAATCTTGACTGCTATTCTATATATTATTTAGATAGCTAGCTGGCTATTCGCTAGTGACAGTAGGTACAGACATAGGGCTTCTTTATTTTCTTGGGATCTGTTTACATTATATTCATACTTTAGCTTGAGATTACTGAGAATGAGCCGTCATCAGATTATGCTCATTACAACCAAAGCCTTTGAAACTATTTGAATTACCCACGTGTAAGTTTATATAAATATCATTAGCATTGTGAAGTTCAATTTGAAGACGTTTAATTATAGCTATTTAAAAACTAGTTACAACCACCGACTTCTTAGGGTCAATATTTGGCCAATGGACCTATAAAACCAGAAACTCTTTTTCCGAGTAGCATTAAAAGAAAACAAGATCAATTCCTAACCGAGTGGAGAAGCTTTGGGCTTATTATTAAAAGTAAATATACAAAGACTAAAGATGATGATACAAAATTATCCAGCCTAACTATCCACACAGCACAGTCATGTAATGGTCCATTAAATCAGCGGCGCAACTTCAAACCGCCTAATTAATACGCTATTCTAAAACCCCGGAGCCAAGTAAGTTTGCAAACAAGCGCTCATAAACGATTTTAATTAGTGTATTCTCCCCTTTATTAGACGGAATACACCAGGGGGCGCAACAGGTCCGCCTCATCATACTCGAATAATGACTTATGCTCGCTGTTTGTGTTTATACTAACTTTGTGTATCTCTTAGCCTACAATACAACTATTTTAACTTGTTTGTGTACAGTTTGTATTGTGATTCCATTTAGTGCATATTAGAATTGCTAATGTGTAGTGTAGGTCACGTAATCATAGAACAGACACACACTGTTTAAAATTTTAACGTCTTTTTTCTTAATTTTAACCTGAAAAATGTAAACGTTTCTTGCCACATCTATTATTTAAAATGCCTTCAACGTTTTTAGATTAGAACCAGACCATATACAAAAAACATCAGACTATTTACCTTAACTACATATATATTATGTACCTACCTATAATGAGTACAAATTATAACAGTTGGCAGCTCTCCATAATGCATGAAACGCGCGATTTTCCCGCGTATTTCTGCGAATCGCACAGAGATTCGTCCGTGGCGCGGTATCGCTAGATCTTTACGGCCGACTGCCACTTTTATCACCCTTGCATTTATTTCCATTTTAGCGGTATTTGCACTTTAATTAAACATAAATTAACCAGTGATATTTCATAGCAATCGTATGTTTATTGCAGCTTAATGAACACTACCTATTGGAAATTAACTGTTTTAATCAGTTCTATGTTATAATTTGATTGTGTTTGTTTATATGTTAGACTATTGTCCATACGCGCCAAATGTGATAACGTGGTGTTAGTGCTCAATACATATTAGGTAGGTATGAATTGAATGATTCTATAAATTTAATTATCATTAATGGGCTATGCTGATTTCAATCTAATATTACATAATTTAATTTGCCCACTTACCTCTGTTTGAGCGTCAAAGGAAAACCTATACACATCACAAAAACTTTGATTGTTATGCCATTATAATACAATTGATCGGTGTTTTGCCCAATATAGCAGGAAATTAGATATCATGACTGTGTGTTATTAGTCGTTGCATTGGTAATGTTTGTTTTAATTATGGATGGTAATTAGTAACCAAATTGTTAAGCTGTGGATAAATTTTATGTCTGACTCTGTGGCTTGATTCTAAGCAGTTCTTACACTAATAAGTCGAGATTGATAGATTGACTCAAAGAAGCTCCCACAACTGTAGATAAACTCCAACATTCAAAGCGTAAACAAGTTCTAACAACGACTCAATCAAGAACAAGCTTTTATCTATCCGTCAACTAGACGCCGTCTAAAAAATGACATTGTTATTCATGAACTCATGCGCTTTTGCATCTGTGTTGAACAAAAGAGGTTACTTGCATAGAAAAAACAAAAAGTTTTAGAGCCGCGAGTTATATTTCCTTCTTAGACAATAGTTGGTAAGGAAGGGTCAGAGTCCTTTCGCGGGATAAATAGAGACCGTTTCGAGAAGTTTTGTCTTCAATGAATGAGTGACAAAAAATGCTGGTCGTGACATGTATCGGATTTCAGTAGTTTTGAACAAAAGATGTTAATTTGAGTGCATACTTTTTATTCGTCTAGTCGCGACATGTTCGTTTGTCTGTGAAAATTCAACGTGTCTATATTTTTTTAAGTTTGGGTTTTGAGTTTGTTAAGTTTATACAAATGTCAGAGTACTTAAATTCTCACGGCGCAGCGCAGTCATTCAATTTCAATTCAATTGAAATTGAGTCATTAGAAAACGTCAAAAATGGAGGCGTAAAAAATCATAGCATTTCAATTAATCACGATAATTTCTGCCAATCGTAACCATAGTTTCGTTTTCGGGTGAAAAGTTTCCCTCATGGCAAAATATTGAATAACAGCAACAATATTATTATTATTACGTAAGTAATATACATGACGCATAACATTATAACAAACATATTATGCATTTATGTCTACGTTTTCCGTATTATGTATTTTACGCGAGTGTGCACGTGACTACTAGCTAGCCTACCCGCGGAGTAAGCGTTGCAGGAAATTCCCTAAATTCCCAAATTCCCATTTGAAGCGCACGTGAGCCCTCCGCGGCCGAGGGGAAGCATGACCGAGCGGAGCGACACTTCGTGATCGCGCCCATGCCCATACAATACAGTAACCATAGCATATAGCAATGCACATTTACCGATTCTGTGACTCTATCCAACAGCTATACTTGATCTGATTCACGTCATGAACTGTCAGTAATCATACAGTTGGTCACTTGGTTTGTCATCGACAGCAATCATCTGTTTTAATTTAGAACTCATATTAAAAAGTGTTGCAGACGTGAGTTGACGAAAATCACCATGGCGATTACGTATGCTATTGCAACCGTGCTCAAGCCACCATCGCGTAGTTGGGTTGTTTACCCATTGTCACAGTTTCCGGGAAAGGATGGCGGCACGGCGCGGCGCGGTGGGGCCGCGACCGACGCCGTGGAATAATAACGCGGGACCGGCGCGGGCGCAGCGGCCGTTGTAAATTATCCCGCGCGTAAAAACTAATTGAAAGGGACGCGACGCCGCCGCCTGTGTAGCGGCTTGGACAGCTCTTGTGACCACACGGTTGATTTGCTGCGACCCAAATACTGAGCACAGTTCATTTAGTACGTAATCTGAAGTACTTTTGCAAAATTTTACATTATTGCCTGTAATAGCGTGTTAAAATTAATGCATTCGTTTTTTAATGGTTGGTTTTTATTGGTAACGTCAAGCCCATTCATATTGCAAAACTATTGATGAACCAGTAGTATTGTTTCTACGAATACCACAAAATAATGAGACTTATAGTCTATAGAAGTCTCGTAATACCCCTAAAGAATGGATACACGAGTTATTACCGGGCATTACCTTGAAAAGGCCGCGTCAGTTGCGATGCGCGGGCGCAGCGCAGGAAGTGGCCACGTACCTACTTACACCCGGTGGGAACAGATAAGCGAAACTAATTTCACATTGTCCAAATTCAAAGAAACCATGTCAGACATGACTTATGCATTTACGTGAAAACTATGCAAATCAGGGGACCAAATAATTACCCCTCCCTTTGTTTAATTAGTTATTTTTATTGCATTTTAGTTGAAATAAAAATTAAGCTAATTACTTGAATAAGAAATAATTTGCCACAAGCGGTGTAACTAACCTTCTGAATGCGTGTATATTTAATTATAATTGCGCATTTGCATTGTAATCTGGGGATTATTTAATTTTTACAAAATAAGCCTTACTTCTGAAATAAAGATTATGTATGTTATAATTACACCTTCTTCACTGTAACGTGACAATATTATGCCAATGGGTTAAATGCCTAAATGATAAAATGCCACTTTTACATTCATAATCTACGAAATGTCATAACTCCGTACTAAACTTGGTGGCCAGCATTCGCTACAACAAGAAGACTTTCCCCAAAGCTCCACAAAGTTATCCACCTCCGGACCACGCACATTATGACGAGCGCCATCTTTGTTCTACCACCATAATTATATCGTGTCCGCGCTCGTAATCGTCCCGAAACGAGGAATTGATTGTTGTTCCTCGAACTCAAACGTGGGGCATTTATCGCCCACACTCTTACATACTTCGTACTATTCCATGTCCATACTCATATTAACTTCGTACTATTCTGTGGCGCAATAATGATCGTCACGTATACATACTACAAACTAATCTGTGGCGTTTCGATACTAACTGTAACATATTCTATGGATACAATAAAACTATGTGATAAGATGTGTTCCCGACATAGCACGGGCATGACGTGGCTATCAGCATCAGGTAGAGGATGTAAAATGGACGTGTTTACAAGAAATATGATTTCACTAATTAGCCGCCCTTTTCGGGGTGACTCCAGTCTTTGACGATATTTCGATGTCGTCGGCGGTTTGCTTTGGGATGGGCTTGATTTAGGTTACAACTTATACACACGTACATATATGTTATAGAAACAAAATTTAAAATTATTGGTTTTTATGGAAACTACAACTATAACAACATATTTATCGCTCTGATTTTAATATAATATTATATTACGGTGGCATTTAAACTGAATTATATAACGTCATTGTTAAGGTTAAGGAAAATGAAGTTGACATTAGTCTGGCTTGGCCATTTTAAAGGACTTTCCTATAACAACTTGATGATAGCATGGCAGTGATTGTCATGAAGCCATATCTCTATTGGTATACTTACATATACCTAGTCAGGTCATAAATTCTGTCACATGTTTAATATAAAATAATTGAAACAACTTTATTCTTTATGTTACCGTTTATATACCAAAATGAACTTAACAAAACATAGATTCTTATGACAATAAAGTTTATTCAAAATGACCTCCGTGATTTTGAATACAGGCCTTCAATCTGCGCCGCCAGTCGTCTATCGCTGCACGAACGAGGTCCATGTCAATATCGGCGGCTGCCTTAATCAAGGATGTCTTGAGTGACTCCAAATTGGGATGAGGCTTTGAGCACGCCTTTTCCTCCAAGTGTTGCCATATCTTGTAATCTAACGGATTCAAATCTGGACTGGAGGAGGGCCAGTCTTCGTGCCGGATGAAGTCGATTTCACGCGCCGCCAGCCAGTCTTGTGTGCTCTTCGCTCTATGAGCTGGCGCCGAATCTTGTTGGAATACCCAGTGCTTGTTATTGAACATGATATGAGAAACAGGTTCCACAAGGTTCGTCAGGACTGTATTTTGATACACAACTGCATTCGTTTTTACACCTTTCTCACAAAAATGTACCTCTGTTAAGCCCCAATAAGAAACTCCCAACCATACCATGAGCGAGGATGGAAAATGACCTCGTTGGACACGCGGAATACGTTTGCTCGCTTCTTCACTACTGTGTGCGTACACCTTATCATTTTGTTTGTTGTAGCTCTCTTCTACGGTAAAAATTTTTTCATCCGAAAAAAGAAATTCCCGATATTTTTTTCCCGCGTACCGCTTCAACAAAGCGCGGCATCTCTTCAGTCTCAGGTCCATTAGACGAGCATTCAAACGATGTCCTGTTTTTCTTCGATATGCCCGAAGCCCTAAGTCTTCATTTAACACCCTTTTCACCGTGGTTCTGCTTAACCCCATCTGAAGGGCCAACACTTTCTGCTTACTTTTGGGATTTCTTTGAATTCGCGCCTTCACAGCTTTTATCACTGCTGGAGTCCTAACAGACCGAGGGCGACCACTTCTTGACTTGTCATCTACACTAGTGTCTTCATTGTATCGTTTGATGGTACGATAAACGAATCTTTTGGTAATATACAAATTTTTCAGTATGTCAAAAATTTGAATTGTCGCGTAACCGCAACGATGCAATGCAATAACTGCAACACAGTCTTCTTTAAGCGTCCACTCCATATTTAAAAATGAGTAAAATTCTAAAAAGTATACATTTTTATTTTCATGAACAATGCGAAATTCGAATTCAATAAACTTTTTTGTGGCCAGCATTCTAAAATAAAAGTTTTTACTGTGTGACAATACTTATGACCTGACTAGGTACATACCTACTTATGTACATAAACATACCTACTATCGCTATTAGATAGTACACGTGATTTTTTTCCGCGGATAGTGCTGTTTCTTCGATCAATGTACAGAAAGCATGGAAGTATAACTATAAAAGTAATGGAGTTTCTTAGACTGAATGTTTGAATTTAGACTAAGTCTCGCTTGTGAGGCTAATGCTCAGCAGTGGCAATAACAGAACTAGTTGATGATGCTACAAACGAGATGTTCTATCAATTTAAAAAAAAAACTTTTGAGAAAGGAGGCAATGAGTGTTTTGAAATGTGAATGCTTTGTGATTTTTAAAAAACGTATCTACCATGCATGTGTTGGTCATAAATAAATATATTAAATAAATATACATTTTTTTTACAATTTCGGTCAGTTCTGTTTACCTTGTACCTATTCAAATATCAACAATCACGCATTATCTGAAAGCCCTTTAGTTTTCTCTACGCAGCTTTACAGTAAAACAAGTTTGATAGTAAGTATGAAACTAGACGAAACAGGAAGAGAATACTCGTTGCCGGACAATAAAGTTTTACCTATACGAGTACGTTACTTGTACCGCCGCATGCATTCTAGTCTAGTAGAAGTATGTTATTTTATGTAGTTTTGCCACTTTCAGCTCAGTTGGACGTCGGGAAATGTGTGCAGTGTCTCTTCCCGTTTTCTTATTGTAGTTAATAAGGCAAGTAATGTAAGGAAGTGTCCGTAACATTTAGATTGGAATTTGCATTTGATTAAATATTTTTTTACCCGACTAGCGTAATGCAAAAGGAGGGTTATTGATTAATGGGTTCTGACTGACATGTCCAATGCGCCTATTCTCCTGATGTTCGAGAACTTGTTTCTCTTTTGTGAAACGTATTAACTTTTTCACTTATTAGTCATAAATGATTACCATACAAGTTATTCTGGTTGATACTTTAGAGGAACAATAAACAATTTCCTTAAACTGCAAACCGCCGACAGCATGTCAATTACTCAGCCATACGTACATTAAATACCTATATATCAAATACCTATAAGTACATCATTAGAAGTTAAATTACATCGTCATCTATAAGTAAGCATACCTAAAGTTATACTCGTACGTCATATACACATATACTTACGTAGACAATAGACATACGTCATCAGTAATAGTTACTATATAGTTAGGTAGGTACATATATGTATAATGTAGGTACATAAGTATATGTATGTTGCTAATTCGCCTCGTAACGTGCGTGACGAGTGGACGACCGCGGCGACGTCGCACGACTCTGAATATATTTGAGACTGATACCTAAGTAATGATTGGTTATATTGGGTACGTGGACTTTTATTTGTATAAAAAACTAAATAGTACTTCAGTATAGACGTTCGTTAACATTACTGATAATATGACTTACCTAATACTGATAATCTGGGGGCACGGCAGTGCCCCCGCCAAGTCGAGCGCGAAGCAAACTGCCGTACCATCCTTTTCTCGAACCGTTTCGCCGCATTTTCAGCCCCCTATTTGAGAACCTCTGGATAGGATTAAAACGCTAAAATTTTCGTCACCTAGAAATTCGTAATAACACACTTGAAATCCAGAATTTCAAGTTGGTAGATCAATTAGTTCCGAAGTTATGCTAATGCAAAGTTTCGCATTTTCGACACTGACTCATGTGACTTGGCCGTTGACTTGTAAGTAGTAGATTATGATTAATTAAAGTTTAAGGGAAACATAGAAACAATAACCAGAGTTCTAACGAAAAATTAAGATTAGAATCAGAAAAATAGTTAAGTGGACTCCACATAATAGGCTAAAACGTGTAACGAATGTTCAACGGCAAAGTCACGTAAAATTAACTATAATAATAAATAAATCGCAGTAAGGAACCTTAGACTTGACTTAACTAATTCTAGAGATTTCATTACTTTTTAGAGATAAACAAGCAGCTCTATCGAGACTTGGCAATTTTTTTACAGGATGTTTTTGGTGCGATATGACTTACCTAATATTCATGTATTCATTTATTTGTAACAAAATTTACTTCTTTACCTCATATTTGTTGACACAGGTACATACAAATTTAAGGCATAATTTACAATAAGTTCCAAATTTAAATAATGGTTTAGCTAAAAAACGACATTATTTAACTGTTAGAGAGACGTAGTAGCTAGTCAGTAATAATACCATGCACACCAATCAGTTTCTTTAAGCCGGATCTGAAGCAGCCAGTTTAAAACTTCCCAACCCACACAACAACAGGTACAATAATTACGTCGAACTCACTATCAAGTAACTATCAAGTAATCTGTGGCATTGTCAGCGTCGTGAAGCCCTGTCGCGGATGTGTTATAAAAAAAGCAATTAAAAAAAATTGCGCAGCGTCCGATCGCGACTCACCGTCCAGTGTCCACGCCTCAGGTAGTGGCATATTTTAATAGCTTACCCACTACCCACAGATTATTATGCCGCAGATGGACAATTATGACAAGTACATAATATATTTTATGTGATAAATATTATTATAGTTAATGCTATATTGCACGTAGCACTCAAATCTCGTAGCATCATATCTATTTCGTAGCGGTTCGTAGCAGATAATAAAATATTTCCGTGATTTAATTAAACTACCGTAACTCGTAGAGGACTGAAGGATTGTGGTCTGCTTACATTTCTTAATATCTTGAGATGCTTACATATTTTCTGTGTTTATAAACACTTCTGAAACTCGAAGGAAGGTTACAAATACATATATACACAGTCGGTTAAAAAGACTACAACGAGCATTGAGTTAAAAGATTTCGATAGACATAATCTTTCGGCCGCTCTCAAATTTACTAATTATTTATTGTCCAGAGTTTTACATCTGTTCACTCTACAATCTACATTCTGCGAACAGCGTACATTATAAAGATAATGAGAGGGCAGGTACGCGCGGAAACAATGGCCTTTCGATGGAGCCTGACTCACGGGGCCTCACAGGCCCTTACGGGGCCTCGCAAACATTAGCCCCGGGCCCCGCGGTCAAATCACTAAACGAACCCTCGGCTTTTTGTCCGCCCCTAATCATTAGACGTTTTTGATTAGCGGGCACGGAAACGGACATAAACAATGGAAGATCTGTGGGTAATGAAGACTCCGATGAAAATGCAACGATATTGTTGCGTATAGAAAAATGTATATAGAAATATTAGATAGTTGTGTTTATGTATGTTGGATTGGATTTAATAAGTTGGACGGTGACCGCTGACAGAAGGCAAAGGATAGGATGATGTCACTCATAGAAGGATCTGCGCGTCTACCACGATGTAGCTGGCCAAGAGAACTCCCCCAATGAATAAATAGTTCTGCAGGAGTGTCACGTTCACGCACGACCCTCAGTAATGTGTGTAGAATACGGCGTCTATTTACAAACGAAATACCTATGTTGCATACTAGCAACGCAAGAATACGTGTTTCATTTAAACTAAGCAGTAGGTATACACTGATAATAAGATTTAACCTTGAACCCGCGGAGGCTGCGGCGCGCGTGCTCTCTAATATACATCATCACACACACAAACTTGCATCGATTTGCACGTGGAGTACATTTAGCAAATACTGATTGTAATCTCAGCGACGCAATGAGATTTGTATTTATGACGTCTGCTGCGAACTCAGTAGCGTGCGGTGAACGGAGTTTTAATTCTTCTTTGAGTTTTTTATCGTTAAAATGTGTAAATTGTTTTGTATTTTTGTTTTCTGGTGTACAATAAAGCTATATTGATTGATTGATTGATTGATGTGATGTGAAACGAGGTTGTTATAAGTACATGTGTGTATTACTATGTCTGCATTGACTTATTTTTTATATTAATTGTCTATATAGTCATATTGCAAAAGACTTTCTTCCCCCTTTCCTTCTTCTTCATCTTCCTTATGTGTCATATTCCTTCTTACGATTGAATTCAGTGGTTTTCACGAATCCAAAGTAGATATTCTGATATCGTCGTGTACGTCTCGATACATTTTTATGGTAGTAAGGTTTTATATCTCTTTCAGAACGCGTCTTCATTGTCTGCTCATTGTTATGGTGACTTTGAGAAGTTCTTTATTAAATAACCTTACTTTTAATAGATAACTAATCTTCACATTAATGGATAGCTGAGAGTTATAGCCGATTACATTAAAATAAATAAATAAAATAAAATAAAAAAGCTTTTATTTTCCCTTACTTAAAAAATTCAACAGGGTTTTTGAATGTATGTAATTAATGTTAGTAATATTATCTTATATTAGTGTTTTTTCATTATTATTATTGCGTTAAGTATAGGGACCGCCTAGTGCGGTAAAAGCCTCCTCCATTTTTCTCCATGTTTGTCTCAACGAAGCAGCTCTTGACCAGAGCGAGACATCCTGCCACCTGCAGGATGTCCGTGTTCCACCTCTGTAGCGGTCTTCCTCTTCTTCTTTTGGCTTCTCGAGGCACCCAGTTTGTTGTTATGTAAGCCCATCTATTTTTGTCCATTCTTTGCACATGGCCTGCCCAACGCCATTTTAGCCTGAGAACTTCTTTTATTATGTCTCTAGATTTTGTTGTTTCTCTTATTTTTTTGTTACCGATTACATTATACGTAGTTAATTCAGGAAAAATAATGCGTTTTTAAATAGGGCTTATTTGATTGGCCATTTCTGTTCGGATGTTGATTCCACTCTTGTTCTATATTTTCCCAAGCTTTGTGTCTATCCGATTCGTTTGTTATGAAACCGCTCAAGCATAAGGTACGTATCCGACCACGCCTGCCTACATGTATCTATAGGTACCTATAGGTATACAAGTATATGTCGCGCTAATGGCATCGGCGCGGCGCGGCGCGGCGCGGCGCGGCGCGGCGCGGAGGCGACGATCGTCCGCGACTTGTATTCTCACTAACTGTGGTTAATCTGTGTCATTACTATACAAACTGCCGCGTATTCTGCAAGTTTTACGGTAGAATTCGTGCAAGAGTAGTCTACGTGTTACAGTGGCAGCAATTCTGCCAAGTTCTTAAGAGCAAATCCTTTAAACTTTTTAGCTCCATTTTTATCCGTTCTCCACGATCTCACCAAGCTTTAGTGAGCGTGTGGCGTGGTGTGGAATGGTGACGGGCGCGGACTCGTAAAGTGCGTGAATGTAAATGCGCTCGCAGCGCCATCGGGCGGCGGGCGATAATTCACCGCCGCGACGACGCCGCCCGCTCCAAACTAATTTACAGCCTGCGATGCGACTTGCATATGTATTTTTTCTAGACAGACAAATATTTGGCTGTCAGGTTACCTACGACACCCGTATAAGCAACATTGTAGCCCAAAGTGAAGTCTGATTTGAAATGGAACAAAAGTTCTCTGTCTATTGTAAAATAAAATGTACTGACTAGGTAGGTACGAGTACATATCATACTAGACGCATTCAAGATTCTTCATTTCATTACATTTCGTTTTCCTTGATGATTATCAGATATGGCGTTAGTAAATAAATGTATATGTGACAATACAGTTTCACAGAATGTGTGTTGTAAGTCTGATGGAAATAGTTCGCGATTCATATTGTAAAATAAGTGCTGGCCATTCAATTGCAATCACAATGAAGTAAGTATCAATGACTGATAAGGTAGTGTGTTGTAAGTTAATGTGTCGCGGTTTTATCGTGTCGTAGATTGTGAATCGGTGTCGTTGTGCTTCATCACAGCGCGCTTACGTAAAAACGTGTAAGACCGCTGCAGTATAGTAGTTATAGCTATGTTATAGCGCGGTAGGTGGGCCTATATATACGTAGGTAGTTATAGAGGCATGAGAAGATCGATAGGTTGTAGCTATACAAGTATACGTAATATAGTGGTAGAGGTAGTTAGAGCGATGTAAGCTATAAATATCTAGATAGCTTAAACTTTATTTTGGTAAATAAGCGAAAATAATCACGACCGGCAGGATTACGCAGGTTCGAGGTTATTTTCTCGCTCATTCTCTCGTCATCTCGCTCGCTCATTTTTCATTAAAAAGTTTAAATAATACAACCATATGAGTGCAGTTGTCATTTACATTCTCATATTTAGAGAGCTCCTGTTAACAAAGGCAAATCGTTTTCACTCTGATTTTGGTAAGTAAAATGAACCTACTAGACAACTGCTTAAAAAAAATGTTAATATATGTCGATTTTCATACTAGAGCCTTTATTTTGTAGGTTAAATAGCAATAAAAGGGACTTTATTGTGCCTACCATCAAAAATTATTACGGTGTTCTGCGTTTAAACTACTGGGATATGTACCTAATATGTAAGTAGATTGGCGGACATTTAGCTTACATACATACAGGCTATGTTCTATATACGTTGTTAGGTCGTCTTACGGTCCGACCGGCGGTGGCAATATCACCGTATTAGCTTTCGCCCATAACTCTCCCTGTTACTTGTTTGCCCTCGCCAACAGTTATGTGTGGATGCGCACCATAATGTACGGGATTTGTAACATTAGCATCGCTTAGGAATGCCGCTCCTCTAGGCGCGGACACCAATTTACGATCTAGACGGCGGGAGATTTATGAATTGAGCCCGCTGAGGTACTTGGGGCAGATAGGCTTGGTAGATGATGTCTTTCGAATTTAAACCTATGGAAATTTAAATGTAATGTCTTATTTTGTGTAGCAATTACGATATACTATGTTCAAGTGTACACCTATGTATAACCACAATAAGTTATTTAAGTTACAGGGAATAAATGGCTTTATTTATTTATTGATTTATTTATTTTCAAGTGTAAGTAAGAGTTGGCTAACTTTGATAACTAATTTTTCAAAGTTTCACTGTTATGAAAGTGTTAATCTGTTACTGTAATACGAACAGAATTTGTAATATATACAAGGAAGGATGTAAAAAGAGAATCTAACATAGTAGTTGAAAAATACAACACCATAGATTTAGATAATTGAGAACAGTACACCTTGTCCGATATAACAAATTCTTCACGAACTTTATCATGTGTTCAGCTCTCATTTGACACGTAAAAATCCTGATCTATTCATCCCAGTGTCTATGGCTGGCTGTGGTGTGGTAGGTATTCTTTTGAGGCCTAGGTATTGTGCACGGTAGGCTGTCTGGCGTGAGATTAATGAAACTTTCTTCGTCTCGTCTCGTACACACCTCCCAATATAATTTTTCATGATAATCTTACGAGTATGAACACTACGTTTTTATACTCGTATTTGTGGTATGTAGGAACCACATACGAACCTAATGTAAGATCTTCAAGTCTATATCTATATAATACTAATAGTAATATACTTAATACGACGTAGTAGCTTCTGTAAAGCTTATAAGTACAAACCCCCTTTTGAATTTTAATTTCTTCCTTCCTTTCACCCATTGGTATGGATGTATTTTGAGCATCGCTAATGTGATACTTACTCAGTGTTTGGTCTTTGTAAGACAGATATTAAAATACAGAACACAAAAGTAATAAAGTAATTGAAATACCTCATACAAAAATAAACATTAACGATTTCCTAAAGTGTTGTTAAAGTTTCTATCAAGGGATGAAAATCACACATGTGATTTAATTCTCTCCACTGCACATTTCCACATGGCGTAAAGCAAAAGTATCCGATAAATCACAATAAAAGTTTTGGTCTGACAAGTAATAATACTTTCGCTATTGCATCATAGTCCATAATCCGATGTTGTATGAGATCTTTGTGACAATTGTAACAGTCGTTCGTCTGCGCGACAATTTCTTTGAATCGAGAGTATACTGCAGATGCAACTCTTTTAGTAGGTATTATTATTACAGGGCTATATAGTGAATGATATATAAAAATACATTTAAAAAAATTGTTATATTCTTTATACTACACCTGCTCGGAAAGTACCTTGTTACTTTATCAAATTTACGGTAGAAAGTACGTCATTGCATATCGAACAAATATGCAGGGAGAAAACGCATCTGAGCGGGAAGAAATGGATTTTCATACACTTTTCTCTCCCGCTCAGATGCGTTTTCTCCCCGCATATTTGTTCGATATGCAATGACGTACTTTATACCGTAAATTTGATACTTTCCGAGCAGGTGTAGCATAAAGCACTATGTATCACTCGATAGAAAGTGCGATTCCCGATCTCGGGTGTTTTAAAGCCCTCGCCTACGGCTCGGGCTTCAAACGACACCCTCGACAGTAATCGGTCACTTTCTCCTCTCGGTGAACAATGTACTAAGTGTATCAGCTATGTGGCTGTGATATTCTGATTCCATATGTGTACTTATAATTAGGTGCCTACTTACTTGAGATCCTTAATATTTGACTGAATTCTGAATTTGCTGCTAAATTTTCTCATACATTAATTATCATGGAATTCTGGTAATTTTACTTAAATTGAATAAGTGATTGCAATTGGTACTAAGTATTTTAAGTGTTTTCTTAAGTATTTTGGTCTTTAAAAAATCCGCTCTTTAAAAAGTTGAATCATGAAACCATTTCTTATTATACCTATGTGAAATAAAAACTATGTTCTTAAAGGCAGTTAAGGAGAAAGTAATTTTCATTTTTTTTCAAAAACCTTTCTTTAAACATGTTGAGTGAGCAGTAACCCTGTACTACAGGTATATACCCGGTATGACGCATGCTTGCATCCTCCTGGATAGACATATGTCGCGCATTGAGTTGACTTGTATGTGCTTGTTGTGATCGTAAGCAGACAATACTCAGCTTCACAAGGGGGAGCCACTGTCTACTCCACTTTATCAGAGATCATTTTATTTTAAGTTAAGATTAAGTACCAATTTTCGAAGTGTTGTGTTTATATTACAACAACTTATGGTTATTAATTTTCCTGCAAAGTTGTCTATAATCGGATGAAAAGAGTTCATGTTTAAATGGATAGACATACATGAAATCTTCTCCACTTTGTTTTTAAATGAGATTGGGAGCTCTTGTGTAGAGTCCTCTTGATAATGAAACTCAGACGTCCTGTGTACTATGATGTGATGAACATTTTTGATGTATGAATGTGAAGTCACTAGCATACATTTGGTCTCAACACAGACCAAACATACACAGTCACGCAAACCCAAAATCAGTTTTATTATTTGTGAATCATTTATATTAGACTTTTATTTAGAATTTTTGAGAGACCTGCTCCAATCCATCAAAACGATTATCGCGATTCTATTATCGCCAGTATGAGTGTATTCAATTCACGAGTCGATGACTTATGCTAATAGCATTCAATACAATGGCATCGGTTTCTTTCTCCAACCTCTCTAGCAATGCTAGCAATCCTATTGATAACAGTTCAGGTAGATAACTGATAACCTTCGGCGCGTCGCGCGGGTAATGAGAAATTCGTTCGTGCCCTGTAGGTACTTATTTGTTGGTGTTATTGCTCGTGGTATTCTGTAAGAACGTGTTCTTTTGTTATAATGTGAATTAGAATTTTATTAATGTTTTTGTATCTGTGTGGATTTCTATGTGATTACATAATTAGTTTTAAAAGACAACAAGGATTATATTAACCATCCAACTAAAAAGCATAGGAATAGATCTGCTCTGTAAAAAATACCGCTAGGTACAAAACTTCTCAATTATTTACCCCCTAGATCCTACAATGCATGGCACGATAAGTCCTAGCATAGGTACGCAGTAGTGCAATGGATCCACGGTATTAATAAGTCCTAGATGGCAAACAGATTCCTATTTCAGATTCCTAAGTGCTCGCAAAAAGCTGCAATGAAAATGAGAAGTGTCGTGTAGTGACGGCGGACGTGCCTTATCGAAGGGTCCGTTTTTTGCGTGTCGCCTCGTCGCAGGCGAGTGCAGCGAGCGGGTGCAGCCGGCGCAACACGCCGCTACTATTACTCTCATTATAAACAAGAACCCGCTCGCGGATATTCGTGAGAAGGCGAGGACGGCCGCTCCTTAGTGAAGGGTTACTTTACTCGCGAGCTGCGGACAAAAAATACCGAACAATTTATCGACGCGGCGCACGATGTCGCGCTCGCGTGAGACCCGCTCGTTCCCTCCGTTAATTGGACCCTTCGGTTTTTTGCCGTCGCACGTAAATACGCCGTAGGTACTCCTAATTGCCGACTTTAGGTAGCGATTACGCAAACCGGCTCTGCGCCGTTATCGCGCCTGTCCGTGATCTGTTATCGGGCGCGGCTTGCGACATTACTATTCATTGCACATGTGGTCGCGATTATGCCGAGTAATTACCTGAATGTGGAACGGTACTCGCTCGCCTCCGCCCGCCTGAATAATGTACTCGCGGAGGCACGCGGCGAGGCCGAGCTAAACACACGCCGCAGATGTACCCCCTTCGCCTGAATAAGCGAGAGCTTAATAAAGATTACGAGACTGCGCATTTTGCCCGTAAATAATGAAAGACGAGATTGAAAAGCGACCCGGTAAAGCCCATAGGCTATGTCTTTGGGGCTCTTCCTATCGAATTATAAAGTTCGGCGAAGCGACCGCGGCGTGAGCGTGTCACCTCAAAGTTTTAATTCTGTAAGCGCGGAGTGGTTGCGTAGGTACACAAGCCGGCGCGGCTAACGAGCGTCGAGCCGCGCCGCCTGAGTTTCTGAGCGATTATCTCCACGACTAATTATTTCCGCCGTCCGCGCCCGCCGTGACTCACCCGGCGGCAGCCGACAGCGACGCGGCCAAATCGAACTTTCCAAAATGGTACATCTGCGCGGTCGATAGGCGACCGTATGTTCGGTCTGTGTGCGTCGACGAATGGTACCTGACGCCGGCGTCGGCGGCGTCGCGATCTTATTACCCGAGAGAAGCAAAAAAAACAAAGGAAGCGGCACGGCACAGCGCGGGTGTGCGGCCCTCGAGATTTATGGAGGCGCGGCGTCGGCCCCCGGTCGCGGCCGCGTTTCCTGGAAGCGCGATGCGGGCGAGGGTTGGTCTGCAGCGAATATTGATTACCCGCTGCTCGTACTATTAATAGGAGGTCGGCGACGACGCTGGGCCCGCGGCCGCGACCCACGCCATGTGCGAGTGCGTTCGCCTTTCCGGAATCCATTTGGCTAATTGGCCCGGGGCAGGCGACGGCCGCTCCTACCGACGCCGTGTGAGCGACGCCACAGAATATCAATTAGGAGCCTAG